>CM035801.1:41226737-41269237 GCA_020466265.1 Siphamia tubifer | reverse complement strand
AGCTGGAGACAACCGTCATCACATCCTCCCTTATCCAATCACAACGCACAATAGACTCTGGGATCAGCCTGTCACGCTCAGGCCTGTGCTCATGTGGACCAATCAGTGGATTCATCAGCCTCATGCAGAGCAGCACCAACAGTACCTTCAGTCTGTAAAGCAGCAGCAGCGGCAGCATTAGAAGCAGCAGCAGCATTAGAAGCAGCAGCAATAGCAGTAGCAATAGCAGCAGCAGATGCGGCAGCATTAAAAGGATTAGCTGCAGTAGCGGCAACATTAGCAGCAGCTGCGGCAGCATTAGAAGCAGCAGCAGCAGCAGCATTAGTAGCAGCAGCACTGGCAGCATTAGCAGCAGCAGCAACATTAGAAGCAGCAGCACTGGCAACATTAGCAGCAGCTGCAGCAGCATTAGAAGCAGCAGCAGCAGCAGCATTAGCAGCAGCAGCAACATTAGAAGCAGCAGCAGCAGCATTAGTAGCAGCAGCACTGGCAGCATTAGCAGCAGCAGCAACATTAGAAGCAGCAGCACTGGCAACATTAGCAGCAGCTGCAGCAGCATTAGAAGCAACAGCAGCAGCGTTAGCAGCAGCAGCAACATTAGAAGCAGCAGCAGCAGCATTAGTAGCAGCAGCACTGGCAGCATTAGCAGCAGCAGCAACATTAGAAGCAGCAGCACTGGCAACATTAGCAGCAGCTGCAGCAGCATTAGAAGCAGCAGCAGCAGCATTGGCAGCAGTAGCAACATTAGAAGCAGCAGCAGCTTATAAGCCAATGCGCCTCGTGGAGCGGAAAATAAAGTTTTTGCAAACTCTAAAATGATCCCATTTGTACTAATAATCTGTTGTGTGTTTGATATTTGTCAGAATCGAAAAGTTACATTCATCAAATTAAAAAGTCTTCAGTACAAATATGACTTTCTCAGATTTTCAGAAAGTGGTCAAAAATACGTCATCACATAACAAACATTATCCACTGAACACAGAAAACAGATGGAATTCAAACTATCAGCGAACACTTCACTCCTAGAAGTTCTAAAATACCTGTGACTTGTGGCACAGTGAGACTATCCATGAGAAAAACTGGAATTACTTTAAGATTGAAAACAGTCACATAACCGATTACGTATTTTTGACCACTTTATTCCACCTGAGAAATTCATATTCCTATTGAAGACAGTGAACTCGTCATAGGGTTTGATATTAATCCCCTTTAAATATTCCCTTCCCTCAGACTGGGACTTTGTCTGGCTGAGCCCATACGAGTATGAACAGACCTGGACCGCATTCCTTATTTCATTAATGTCGGTTGTTCATTTTAAATTAATACGTCTTTCTGCAATAAATATTTGTAACTTAACAAGATTATTTATAGTCATCTTATTTAGGATGACCATATGTCCTGGATTTGTCCGGACAGACAGCTCTAAAACCGGACTGGCCGGACGTCTGTTACGCATTCTTCCTGTCAGCAGGATTATGCAAAAAGTTCTGAAAAGATTGTGATTAAACTTCCAGGAATGATTGGTAATGGCTCAAGGAAGAACCCATTAGATTTTGAGCAATGTAAAAAGTGAGGATGCGTTACAGATGTCCGGACAGTCCGGTTTTAGAGCTGACTGGAAAACCTGGACATATGGTCACCCTATTTTTTCTCTTACCACAGGGCGATTGAAGACGGTGTACTTGTAACTTTTCATTTCCAGAATATAATTTTTGATGTTGTAACTTTTAATTTTGTATTCTGACAAATATCAAACACACGACACATTATAAGTACAAATGTAATCATTGTAGAGTTTGCAAATATTTATTTTATGCTCAACTACAACCAAAGACACATGCATATTCCAAATATGCACCCTTTACTTTCCTGTGAATCTGCTTTATTTTGTCCCAAAAATCGCACCATATTTTTACAATACAGACAGGAAGTGAAAGTAAAAGAAATAAAATATGGAGGGGGAGAAGGTAATGCATGAAGACAAAATGAGCAAGGACTGGAAAAGTGCACTTTACAAATTAAGTCCTAAAATCACTCCCAAAAAAAAAGACTGAAACACCACTGTCATATGTAAGAATTACATCAGTCGGTGCAAAGAGAGTCCACATCAAGCGTTTAAAACTGCCTGACCGACTTTTAAAGGCCGATATAATGATGGCACTTTGATGCAGATGGAGGATTAATCGGCCAAATCACAACCTGATCAGACCCTTGAATAAATAAATGAACATGTTAGATTCGCTGAACATCAAACTCAGCGGTGAATCAATAAATCAGGAAGTGAGCATCTGTAAAAATCTACTTTTCCTCAGCTACTGGAAACGATCACATCCAATTATTGCAGACACCGACCATTTGTAAAACATTCTATTTGGCCAAGTGTATGTCTGTGGCGATGAAAATCTGTACAAACAGCTTCTAAATATCCTGCCCGTCCAAAAATATAGTCCCACATGTAGTATTTGACTGGACCACCTTTGGCTTTGATCACAGGACACATTTACTTTCACTTTTTTACCACATGATCCTTATATAGTGTCACAGTGAGGTTTACTGTAGTTTTTTTTAACATCCATAGTTGCATTAATTTTTGATTATTGGTGATAATGATTGGCCTAGCCACACTAGCTCCTCCTAGCATCAGTAAATCTAATGTTCTATCGTAGTAGCCTAGCCACACTAGCTCCTCCTAGCATCAGTAAATCTAATGTTCTATCGTAGTAGCCTAGCCACACTAGCTCCTCCTAGCATCAGTAAATCTAATGTTCTATCGTAGTAGCCTAGCCACACTAGCTCCTCCTAGCGTCAGTAAATCTAATGTTCTATCGTAGTAGCCTAGCCACGCTAGCTCCTCCTAGCATCAGTAAATCTAATGTTCTATCGTAGTAGCCTAGCCACACTAGCTCCTCCTAGCATCAGTAAATCTAATGTTCTATCGTAGTAGCCTAGCCACACTAGCTCCTCCTAGCATTAGTAAATCTAATGTTCTATCGTAGTAGCCTAGCCACACTAGCTCCTCCTAGCATCAGTAAATCTAATGTTCTATCGTAGTAGCCTAGCCACACTAGCTCCTCCTAGCGTCAGTAAATCTAATGTTCTATTGTAGTAGCCTAGCCACACTAGCTCCTCCTAGCGTCAGTAATGACATGTCTCAATCAGTCTTCCATTGACTGCCTTCATCTGATTCTAAACGTAGCTGCCAGACTTCTCACAAGGACAAAAAAATCCTGCCACATCACACCCATAGTCGCCGCACTGCACTGGCTTCCTATCAAATTCCGAATCCAATACAAGATACTGATGTTCACATACAAAGCTGTTCATTGCCAAGCCCCCAGTTACATCCAGGACCTCATTCACCAACACAACCCGCGCCGCGCCCTAAGATCCTCCAACCTGGCTCTCCTCTCAGTACCCCGGACCCGGTTTAAAACAAAGGGGGTCAGATCATTTGAGGTGACGGCCCCTAAGCTGTGGAATGAACTCCCCCTAAGTCTGAGAACAGCTCCGACAAGAGACATTTTTAAGACTCAACTTAAAACTTACTTTTTTAAACTAGTGTTTAATTGTTAGCCTCTCTCCTCTATTTCTTTCTATTTTATATTTGTGTATGTTGTTTTTATTGTCTGGTTTGTAAAGCACTCTGTGTACCAGTACTGTGAAGGGTGCTATATAAATAAAATTTTACTTACTTACTAGTAAATCTAATGTTCTATCGTAGTAGCCTAGCCATTCTGGCTCCTCCTAGCGTCAGTAACTCTAATGTTCTATCGTAGTAGCCTAGCCACACTAGCTCCTCCTAGCGTCAGTAAATCTAATGTTCTATCGTAGTAGCCTAGCCACACTAGCTCCTCCTAGCATCAGTAACTCTAATGTTCTATCGTAGTAGCCTAGCCAAACTAGCTCCTCCTAGCGTCAGTAAATCTAATGTTCTATCGTAGTAGCCTAGCCACACTAGCTCCTCCTAGCATCAGTAAATCTAATGTTCTATCGTAGTAGCCTAGCCACACTAGCTCCTCCTAGCGTCAGTAACTCTAATGTTCTATCGTAGTAGCCTAGCCACACTAGCTCCTCCTAGCATCAGTAAATCTAATGTTCTATCGTAGTAGCCTAGCCACACTAGCTCCTCCTAGCGTCAGTAACTCTAATGTTCTATCGTAGTAGCCTAGCCACACTAGCTCCTTCTAGCTTCAGTAAATCTAATGTCCTATCGTAGTAGCCTAGCCACGCTAGCTCCTCCTAGCGTCAGTAAATCTAATGTTCTATCGTAGTAGTCTAGTTTCACTCAATGTAACTTTTGTCTAGATTTCCCAGAAACTGGTCGACCAATCACAGTGAAGTATAGAGTCAGAGGGCGGGCCTAACAAAGTGACACTGCATCGATTGGTAGAGAAACAAGTGTAAACAACCATAGAAGAAGAACAACAACAGGTGTAGATTTCCTTTTATCACAGATGAGTGAAGAATGTGAGAAAACGTCAACAATCTTTAAATTCTTTTTACAGAAGCGACAACAGTCGTTCAGCTCCATAATCCACCATTTTGTTTAGTCATTCCTAACTTTCTCCAGACTCCTCCGTTAACTTTCAGTCGCTCTAACTACGTCATCCTAAAGATTACACTGATTGGTTGTAGTACTGTCCTATTGCATACCAAGGATTTGAAAGACAACCTTTTAGCCCCGCCTCCTCTGACTATGAAGCACCACTAGACCCATATAAGGAGTGAATACAGATAGGATCACCACAAAATTTAATCATTTGTTCCTTGTGACATTCCAGGCACGTACTAAAAATTTTTTTATCAAAATCTGTTCAGAACTTTTTGCGTAATCCTGCTAACAGTCTCAAATTTAATACCTCCTTGACAGTGGGATACAACCTTTTTTTGTTTTTGAGGTCAGCCATTTTGAATTTTATGGATACCTACCACTAGGGGGTGCTGCCAACTTTTTTTTTGTCTGCATTTGTTTTCATTGTTTAACTCCGCAGAGGAGTCAATATTGTTTGAGATCAACGCATTTTTTAGTCTTGCAGCCAAATATTTTAATATTTAGTGCATGTGTGTGACCATCAGCTGTCCTCCCTGAAAGCTGAGCAGACATCCTTTATTAGAACTCTCTATTATAAGCCAGGGAGGGCAGTGCTACACCTCAGTGATGTGTGGGGGAAACAAAGACTGGACAGGACGGACAGGACGAACGAGGACAGAAGTTAACAGCAGTGCTATTGCAGTTAAAGATTGTAAGGTGGTGTGTTATTCCAACTATTAACTGTCCATCAATAAAAATAAATAAATAAATCGAAAAAAAGAGAAGAAAACCAAACCAGCACAAAAGAAAAAGAGATTCAATAAATAAATAATTAAACAAAACAGTAGTGAGCACCATAATTGTGGATGACTTGATAGTATAAAATAGAATGCAATAGAATAGAATAGGCCAGAAGAGGACACTAGTGGAAGAAGAGAATGAGTTTAGGGTAGAGATTGTGGAGAGATTCTCAGCACATTCTGGGGGGTCCCATCAATCACTGAAATGGGACTCAGCAGTAGATGGCGAGACCTGATCAAACATGCAAGTGTGAAGGACCCCGAAGCCCAGAACAGCAATCACGGCAAGGCAGGCAGCTACAGACCCCCCCAGCGCACCAAGGCCGACCCAGGCAGCCCGGGGCACGAGGACCCACCCGCCACCCTAACCCTAACCCTGCCCACCCCAGCCCCCACCAAACCCCCCACCCCCCACCCGACCTGCCAAACCCCACCCCCACACCACCCAAAAAGGGGGCCAATGGCACCGCACAGCCAGGAAGCCAAACACAGGGGCCAAGCGGCCCACCGAAGGGGCGGCACCCAGCCCATCACAAGGCAGGCTACCACTGGGAGCCGGTCAGAGGAAAACAGGGCCAGGAAGCGGTGCGAGCCCAGAGGGTAAAAATGGACCATGTGGTGGGGCCCAGTGACACCAACAGGGAGGCACCCCGCACACCTCCCGCACCGGCCCCAGGCGAGCGCAGTACACCCAGGGCCCCTGCCCCCCCACAATGCACCCCAACAACCCACCAGGACAGAGCCACCACACACCACCAGAACAACCAATCCAGCCCCAGCAGCCCCCCCAAGAGCCTTCGCACCAGCTTGGACCCGACGGGGAAGCAGGAGAACAGAGGATGGCTACTCTGCAGCCTACCCTGGTCCATGTTCCCAGACCAACCCCCAAGGTGTGAATGTGTGTGGTGCATTAAACAGAAATTAGAGAGCAGGGGAGGTTGCCAACTTGTATCCAATGATGTTTGGAAACCTTAGACCCATACCCAACACCATGACAAAAATCAAAAACTTGTCAAGAAGTTGATAATTCTTATGAAAATTCACAAATTCCCTCGAGGGTAGTAGAAGAACGTATCAGTTAGTGTGAAAACCATCCACGACAGCCTGATAAGCCATATAGACATGAAAGAATTGGGAGTACCTCTGAGCTTTCCTAAATTCAAAGAGGGTGGTGTCCCAAACAGTGTGAAGAAGAGGGAAGGCAAAGGGGGAGAAGAAGGCAAGGATCATCAGCCAACCATTTTCAAAAAGTAGACACTTATTTTTTGGGCTGTGTTCAGAAACATTGGACAACAATTTGAGGGGCGGTGGGAGGGGTTGAGGTGGAGCACCTTTGCTTTCATACACTGCAGCAACATCTGGTCAAAAAAACCACATGCCCCTTGAGCACGCCACTGAACGAGTGCCGGAACCCATGTGGCAGAGCGAGTCATGCTCGAAGCGGATGAAAACCTATGGATGAACGCAAATGAAGGTTCCTGCCCAAAAACTGCCACAGCCGTTGAGCCCAACCCAACATGCACTCGCAATGTTCACGCTCACACACTCGTCACACCAGAGTCACTGGGTTGGATCCATTCTTACGGACAGATGAGGGTATGGAGCCATTTCTGGGACAAAATCAAGCACAGGAAAGTATGTCTTTGGTTGGAGTTCAGCATAAAATAAATACCATATTTTTCGGACTATAAAGCCCATGTAAAAGACTTTAATTTTCTCCAAAGACAACAGAGTGCCTTATATATGGATTAATTCTGGTTGTGCTTAGTAACTGGGAATTTTGACTTTTTATCTCATGATTTTGCCTTTTAGCTCATAATTGTTACTTTTTGTCTCATAATGTTTTACTTTTTCTCATAATTTTGACTTTTTCTCTCATAATTTTGACTTTTTATGTGATCATTTTTACTTTTTATCTTGTGATTTTGCTCTCTGGACTCGATTGAGGTGGTGGGTGAGAGGAGGATGTTAGCCAAGCTGACATCAATCAGGGACACCCCCCCCACCCCCTACACCAGACTGTGGTGGGCCTAAGCAGCTCCTTCAGCAGCAGATTGTTACACCCACAATGTAAAAAAGAACGCTACCGCAGGTCATTCCTACCGACTGCTGTCAGACTGTTCAACACCCACCATTCCAAAGTAATAAAATAACAACTACCATTGACACCACTTGACAATAATTCCTCTTTTATATTATGTGCAATTAATATATATATATATATATATATATATATACTGTTATTCTTATTTATCATCTCCACATAGTTTTTATTTCTTTTGTATATAATTTTTTCAACCCTGCATACTTTTGTAGTGTACATATCATATTTAGTCTTTTTTTCTTTTGTGTTCTGTGGCTGTGTTTGTGTACATATACTATTTATTTATCTATATGTTTTTTTTCTCTTCCTGTCCCTCTATTGCTCCACATCGCTGCTTCTGTAACATTTGAATTTCCCTGTTGTGGGATCAATAAAGTCTATCTTATCTTATCTTTTTACCTCAGAATTTTGACCCTTTTTACTGCATGATTTAGACTTTTTATATCAGGGGTTCTCAAACTTTTTTGGTCCAGGTCCCCCTTGGAGGGGTGAAATTTTTCCATGTCCCCCCTCATCCTCGCGATACTGAAAATGATAAAAAAAAAAAAACCCACTTCAACAATGATTATTATGAAACAATGATAACCTTTTTTAATAGTGCTTTTGTGCAAACCAGCCACATTTTCAGGTATTATAATATAAATGAACACTTCAGAAACAACAATTTTAAATAATTTTAAAATAATAAACGGAACAAAAGACACACAAAACCGTGTGTGTGTGTGTGTGACAGACAGACAGACAGACAGACAGACAGAGACTTAATGAGAGGGATGAGCTTGTCAAACTCAATATAACTATCAATGTACTTTCTCTTTTTAGGGTTAGGGCGTTTGTTTTTGTCATTGTCATTTTCATTTCCTATACCACTTCTTGAGGAACTTGGAACTTGGCGGACACAAAAATCGATCCATGCAGGGTGCAGGATGCAGGGTGGCTAAAAATAGCCTGTGACTCGCTTTGTCTCAATTTAGTCAAGCTAGCGTCAAACAGCGCTGTTACTTCCGCTCGCTACAAAATAAAACTTCCGCATTTCAAAATAAAACAGAAAAAAATAAATAAATAAAATAAAACAAAACCGTGAATAATTTCGCGTACCCCCTGGACATGCACCACGTCCCCCTAGGGGTCCGCGGACCCCAGTTTGAGAACCATGGTTTTATATCAAGAGTTTGATTTCTTTCCATCTGAGAAATTTGTATTCGTATTGAAGACAGTGTACTCCTAACCTTTTAATTTCATAATTTTAGAAGTCGTAACTTTTCAATTGTATTCCAACAAATGTCAAACACACGACACATAAGTGTGGAAGAACATTAATTAAGTCATCTGGCCTCAGTCACCTTCACTCACCTGTGTTTGAATATAGTTGAAGCTTAATTGGAACATGTTCTACTCTTCCAAGGGTAGGAACTTTGTGTCGTCTTTTATTCCAAGTCTTAAAAAACTGGCCTTGTAAAGTAATAGTTTGCTCAGAATAAATAAAAGGTACGTCATAGGGTTTGATTTTAATCCGCTTTAAATATTCCCTTCCCTCATGCCTCTGTGCTCAGAGTGGGACTTGATTGTTCATACGAGTATGAACAGACCTGGACCAGATTTGTTATTGACAGTTTCATTAATATCGGTTGTTCATTTTAATTTGATACGTCTTTCTGTAATAAATATTTGTAAATTAACAAAAATCAATTAATATTTACGGCACTCTGGAATAGTGTACTCATAACTTTAATTTTGTAAATGTAGTTTTTGATCTCATAACTTTTCAATTCGTATTCTGACAAATATCAAACACACAACACATAAGTATTAGAGTTTGCAAATACTTAATTAGTACTCAATTACAACCAAAGACGCATGCATATCCCAAATACTTTCTTGTGAATACACTTAATTTTGTCCCAAAAAATATGATATGAAGGAAAACAAAATGAGGTGGAAGAGTAAAGACGAAATCAAACCATCCATGGAGGCAGTCGGTTGGTCATTTGGCCCCTTTCGCTCCATTACCGTGACCTGGAACCCCCCCCCTCAAGTCAACCCAGCCAACAAGCACAGTGAAGCGATAACCTCACCCACATCAGCAACCATGATTATAAGGCGATACACATCCCAGCTGAAGTTGCTCCTCAGGCTCGTCTTGAAAAATTAACCCATAGCTAGAGAGCCAACGGCCATTTTTAGGTAAAATCTGTCATGTTGTGCTGTGGGATATTTTTGTAAAGGTTAGACTTTTAGGAACATCATCCTTTCCAACAAGCTACTGGATCTGAATAACACACCTTTGACATATACACTCAACAAAAATATAAACGCAACACTTTTGTTTTTGCTCCCATTTTTCACCAGATGGACTTAAATATCTAAAATTCATTCCAGATACACAATATTACCATTTCTCTCAAACATTGTTTACAAATCTGTCTAAATGTGTGATAGTGAGCACTTGTGCTTTGCTGAGATAATCCATCCCACCTCACAGGTGTGCCACATCAAGATGCTGATCTGACATCATGATTAGTGCACAGGTGTGCCTTATTTAGACTTAGACTTAGACTTAGACTTCCTTTATTGTCATTGTTACAATAAACATGTTTACAGAACAACGAAATTGTATTTCCGGTTCTTCCTTAAGGTGCACTTCAAATTTAAATATTAAAAAATAGAAAGTAAACTTTGTAGAATACAAATGTACAGTATGTAAACGTTGAGGTAGACTTATTCAGTGCGGTATACATAGTATACAAGTAGTCACCTTTGCTGGGGTACAGATGTGTTCAGGGCAGTTATTGCTCTGGGGTAGAAACTGTCTCTGAGTCTGTTGGTGCTGCTGCTCATGGCTCTGTACCGTCTGCCTGAGCGCATGAGTGTAAAGTGGCAGTGTCCTGGGTGGGAGGGGTCTTGTAGGATGCTGTGGGCCTTCTTCAGGCAGCGGGTGTTGTAGAGTTCAGTCAGGGGGGGGAGGGGGCATCCGATAATCTTCTGGGCGGTGTTGATGACCCTCTGGAGAGCCTTCCTCTCTGCAGCCGTGCAGCTCCAGAACCACACGCAGATGCAGTAGGTGAGGATGCTCTCGATGGAGCACCGGTAAAAGGACACAAGCAGCTCCTGTGCCAGGTTGTTATTCCTGAGGACTCTCAGGAAGTACAGTCTCTGATGTGCCTTTTTGATGGTCGCTGTGGTGTTGGTGCTCCAGGTCAGGTCGTCGTTGAGGTGGACGCCCAGGAAGCGGAAGTCAGATGCCCTCTTCACGACGTCTCCGCTGATGACCAGGGGCTGAAGGTCTGTCCTCTTCCTCCTGAAGTCGACAATCAGCTCCTTGGTCTTGGAGGTGTTAAGGGCCAGGTTATTGTCCGCGCACCACCCTGCCAGCCTCTCCACCTCGTCGTGGTATGCCGACTCGTCTCCTCCTGAGATGAGCCCCACCACGGTGGTGTCATCAGCAAACTTTATGATGGAGTTGCTGGAGTGTGCGGGGGTGCAGTCATATGTGTAGAGGGAGTATAGGAGGGGACTCAGCACGCAGCCCTGTGGGGAGCCGATGATGAGGCTTAGGCTGGAGGAGGTGTGGCAGCCCATCCTCACCCTCTGGGGACGTTCCGACAGGAAGTCCAAGATCCAGCTACACATGGAGCTTGGAATTCCCAGGTCTCTCAGTTTGGCCACTAGTCTCTCCGGGATGATGGTATTGAAGGCCGAGCTGTAGTCCACAAAGAGCAGCCTTGCGTAGCTCCCCCTCTGCTCCATGTGGCTCAGGGTGGAGTGCAGAGCTGTGGCGATGGCGTCCTCCGTGGACCTGTTGGCCCTGTAGGCGAACTGGTGGGGGTCAAAATCGGGGGGTAGGGCTGAGGTGATGTGTGCTCTGATGAGTTTCTCAAAGCACTTGGTGAAGATGGGTGAGAGTGCTACCGGGCGGTAGTCATTCAGGCAGCTAATATTGTTCTTTTTTGGCACCGGGATGATTGTGGAGGTCTTCATGCATGGTGGGACGACGGCCTGAGAGAGTGATTGGTTGAAGATCTTGGTGAAGACTCCAGCCAGCTGGTCTGCACACTCTCTCAGAACCTGTCCTGGAACACCGTCTGGGCCTGTGGCTTTCCTCGGGTTCACTCTCCTCAGCATGCCTCTCACCTCGTGCTCCTCCACTGTGAGAGTGTGGCTGCTGTGGAGCATTGGTGGGGTGGTCAGAGTGGGGGGTTGTCTAGGGGATTGTCGAGGGGGTGTTGAGGTGGCTGTCGGGAGCTGGGTGTTGAAACGAGCAAAGAAGTCGTTCAGCTCCTCTGCTCTGGAGGCGTCACCGTCAGCCGTGGGTTTGGTGGATCTGAAGTTGGTCAGGTGCTGTATTCCCTGCCATACTTTCCTGGTGTTATTGCTTTGTAGGCAGTCCTCTATCTTGTTCTTGTAGTCTGCCTTGGCCTCACTGATCCCTCTTTTTAGCTTGGCTCTGGCTGCACTGTAGAGCGCCTGGTCTCCTGTTTTGAAGGCTTTGTCTCTCTCTTGGAGTAGAGCTTGCACTTCTTTAGTCATCCAGGGCTTCCGGTTTGGGTAGACACGGACCCGTTTGTCCTCCGTGACCGTGTCTATACAGTGGGTGATGTAGCCTAGGACTGCTGTTGTGTGTTTTTCCAGGTCTGTGTCTTCAAAGACCGACCAGTCTGTTTCCACAAAGCAGTCCTGAAGCCTCTCCATGGCGCCCTCCGGCCATGTTTTCACAGATCTTGTTATGATGGGGGCGCTCTTCCTGATGGGTGTATATGCCGGTGTTAGGAGCAGGGACATGTGATCAGACTGATCCAGATGAGGCAGCTGTCTGGCTCTATAGCCATTTTTGATGTTAGTATACACCTTGTCCAGTGTATTTTCTCCCCTTGTGGCACATTTCACGTGCTTATACTGCCCACAAATGGTAAATGGTAAATGGACTGCATTTATATAGCGCTTTTCCACCTTCATGGTGCTCAAAGCGCTTTACATTAGCCTCTCATTCACCCATTCACACACACACTCATACACCAGTAGGTTTCTATGGTCTACGGTAAGTCCTACTGGGGGCCTAAGTCAGGGTTCAGTATCTTGCCCAAGGACACTTCGACATGTGGACAGCCAGAGCCGGGACACGAACCGCCAACCTCTCGGTCATTGGGCGACCCACTCTACCAACTGAACCACAGCCGCCCCGATAAAAGGCCACTCTGAAATGTGCAGTTTTTTTGCTTTGTTGGGGGTCTGGGGACTCAGAACCAGTCAGTATCTGGTGTGACCACCATTTGCCTCATGCAGTTCAACACATCATCTTCGCATAGAGTTTATCAAATTGTCAATTGTGTCCTGTGGAATGTTGGTCCACTCCTCTTCAATGGCTGTGCCAAGTTGCTGGATATTAGTGGGAACTGGTACACGCTGTCAAATACGCCGGTCAAGCACATCCCAAACATGCTCAATGGGTGACATGTCCGGTGAGTATGCTGGCCATGCAAGAACTGGGACATTTTCAGCTTCCAAGAATTGTGTACAGATCCTTGCAACATGGGGCCGTGCGTTATCTTGCTGAAACATGAGGTGATGTTCATGGATGTATGGCACAACAATGGGCCTCAGGATCTCATCACGGTATCTCTGTGCATTCAAAATGCCATTCATAAAATGCACCTGTGTTCTTGGTCCATAACAGATGCCTGCCCATACCATAACCCCACCACCACCATGGGCCACTCCATCCACAACATTGACATCAGCAAAGCGCTCACCCACACGACGCCACAAACGCTGTCTGCCATCTGCCCTGAACAATGTAAACCCACATTCATCCGTGAAGAGAACACCTCTCCAACGTGCCAGACGCCATCGAATGTGAGCATTTGCCCACTCAAGTCTGTTACGGCGACGATCTGGAGTCAGGTTAAGACCCCGATGAGGACGACGAGCATGGAGTTGAGCTTCCCTGAGACGGTTTCTGACAGTTTGTGCAGAAATTGTTTGGTTATGCAAACCAATTGTTTCAGCAGCTGTCTGAGTGGGTGGTCTCAGACCATCTTGGAGGTGAACCTGCTGGATGTGGAGGTCCTGGGCTGGTGTGGTCACACGTGGTCTGCGGTTGTGAGGCCGGTTGGATGTACCGCCATATTCCCTGAAACGCCTTTGGAAACGGCTTATGGTGGAGAAATGAACATTCAATGCACGAGCAACAGATGTGGTTGACATTCCTGCTGTCACCATGACAACTGCAAGCTCCCTCAATGGTTGTGACATCTGTGGCATTTTACTGTGAGACAAAACTGCACATTTCAGAGTGGCCTTTTATTGTGGGCAGTATAAAGCACACCTGTGCACTAATCATGATATCAGATCAGCATCTTGATGTGTCACACCTGTGAGGTGGGATGGATTATCTCAGCAAAGCACAAGTGCTCACTATCACACATTTAGACAGATTTGTGAACAATGTTTGAGAGAAATGGTAATATTGTGGATCTGGAATGAATTTTAGATCTTTGAGTCCATCTCGTGAAAAATGGGAGCAAAAACAAAAGTGTTGCGTTTATATTTTTGTTGAGTGTAGTAGTGGTTGTCAAACTGTTTTCACTGATGTTCCCCCTCAGTACCTCTGATATGGACTAAATATTTATGGAAGAAAAAAGAGGAATAGTGCTGTAAAAATCACTGTCTGATTTATTAAATACAAACATATCAGTTTTTATCTCGTGATTTTGACTTTGGATTTTACAATTAGACTGTCTATTCATCAAAGAGACATCAAAGGAAATATCAAAATCTCGACCCCAAAAATAGCTGAAAAAATAATATTACAGCATCCTGTAGGCTGATCTGTTCAAAAGTTGGTGTTCCTTCATGTCCAATGGTGGACATTTTAAATGTGTGGCTGTAGCATCATTCCAGTAGTTTAAAGTTGTTCAGTCAGATATTATTATATGAGGGTAGTAACACAACCTTTTACAACAGCCCCCTGGCTCTCTAGCTACCATCTTTAAAAGGCTGTATTTCAGTTTTAATTCGCCCACCCACGTCCATTTCGGCTTCAATTGTATCCAAAATTAGTAATGAGCCCAAATGAAGTCAGTTTAAAAAACTTACAGGGAAGAAGAAAAAAAATCCAAAAACTGACCTTAGTTCAGTGGCTAGAGAGACAACTTCGTCCAGCGCCAGTGGTGGTGATGAAGTGTGGGAGGGATACGGGGGTGGGGGAGGGTGGGGTGAGGATTTAAGGGGGATGATGGTATAGCAGAGAGGACAACAGGAAGTGAGGTAAGAGGAGGCCATACCTTGGTCGCCAATCATCAGGTGTGCCAGACCTTAAAGGAAGACAAGAGCACAGTCAGCACAGCAAAGGACCATGGGATGTGTAGTATGTGTGTGCGCATGTAGCTATTATTTTGTTTCTAATCTTGCCCAACATTGTGTGTGTGTGTGTATGTGTCTGTATGTGTGTGTGTATCTGTGTATGTGTGTGTGTGTGTGTGTGTATGTGTCTGTATGTGTGTGTGTATCTGTGTATGTGTGTGTGTGTGTGTGTGTGTGTGTGTGTGTGTGTGTGTGTATGTGTCTGTATGTGTGTGTGTATCTGTGTGTGTGTGTGTGTGTGTGTGTGTGTGTGTGTGTGTGTGTGTGTGTGTGTGTGTGTGTGTGTGTGTGTATGTGTGTCTGTGTGTATATGTATATATGTGTGTGTGTGTGTGTGTATGTGTGTCTGTGTGTATATGTGTGTGTGTGTGTGTGTGTGTATGTGTGTCTGTGTGTATATGTGTGTGTGTGTGTGTGTGTGTGTGTGTATGTGTGTATATGTGTGTGTGTCCCCACAGAGACATATCATTCTATAACTCAGTGAATACTGTAGATATGGACATATACATATAGCTAATATGCATCAGATGCAATGATCCATTTGAGTAAAGGTCAAAGGTCAAGGTCACAATTAACTAAAAGGTCAAAATCACATTATTGGTTCTAACTCCAGAACAGAGGGTCACAGAACTTTCAGATTGGTACCAAACGATGCAGAATGAAGATTTATACAATTCTAATAATCGGTGTTATCACCTACGACCAATAGTTTTTCAGATCTCTGGAGGTCAAAGGTGACATGTGTCCAAATTAACTTCTGTAACATTGTTTGTGTCAAACATATACATATCACACTATAACTTAATTAATACTGGATATATTATCATAATATTACACACACTGACACATATATACATATAATCAAATTATTAATATTGCAAAAGGTCAAAGGTCAAGGCCACATTTAGCAGAAAGGTCAATATCAAATTATTGACTCTAATTCAAGAACAGGTTGTCATAGAAACTGGAGATTGGAACAAAATAGTGGTGGGGTTAAACATTCTGTGAATACTCGTTTTTTTTACTCAAACAAGATGGTGAAGACTATAATGATTTATGTGCATCTTTGTTTTTTGTATCTTAGCTTATTAAGCTTTATCTAGGTCAATTACTCATCCTAGGCAACGGTCTTACACAAAAAAAAAAAATCTAACTCATGAGATAAAAAGTCAAAATTATCCGATAAACACTTAATCGATACTGGATATCTTATCATATTACACGTATATATATATATATATATATATATATATATATATATATATATATATATATATATTAGGGTTGTCAAAAAAATCGATTTTAGATACTAAATCGATATTGACCCTTGGTATCTAATTAGATACTAAGTTGCTGGAAAATCGATTTTTGTTTTTATGGCGCGTCGCCGCTTTTTTGTAGCGGGTAACGTTCAGAATTGTAAACAGGCATCAACGCGGTCAGCTCTGGCACAGCCGTAATGCCGGCGTGTAAGTTAAAGTCTCTTTTTTTCTCCAGCTGCCTCTGACAGCACACGGGATGACGCCAGTGCGACCACAGACCTATACACTATTTCTATAGGTCTGTGATTGGACCATCCGATGTAACTTTGCTTTTAAAGGCCTCCATATAGTCCAACGTTTATGCGCGCGGGCGGCAGCCAGGCGGTAGCGCATAGTATCACGTTACCACCACGGAG
Source organism: Siphamia tubifer (assembly GCA_020466265.1). Lineage (NCBI taxonomy): Eukaryota > Metazoa > Chordata > Actinopteri > Kurtiformes > Apogonidae > Siphamia > Siphamia tubifer. The sequence continues at coordinate 41,252,765 of CM035801.1, read as the reverse complement.
GCCACCGTGAGCATGTCAGCCTATCATTTTTGACGTGCGCGCTGCTAGTCCCGCAAGGGGTCCGCGGTGGTCACATGATGCAATACGCTGCCGCCCGCGCACATAATAACTCGACCATAAAGAGTCTTACAGTTAGCACTGCAGAAGGGCTTGAACAAAAAGATAGACCTACTTTAACTTACCAAGAGATAGACATGCATTTATTCTGCACCCGCACTCACTACCTTTTTTTAACAGTCCATGGAGGACATTTTAAAAGGAATCCCTCACATCTCCAGTATCGAAATAGTATCGAGTATCGAGTATTATCCTTAATATCAGTATCGAGTTGGAAATTTTAGTATCGTGACAACACTATTTTATTTATATATATATATATATATATATATATATATACACACATAAATATATACATAAATCTAAGGAAATTATCAATATTGCAATAGGCTGTCATAGAAACTAACCCCGCCACAAAATAGGGGAGGGGTTAGACATTCTCTGAATACAAATTGGGTTTTTTTTACTCGTATTTATCGTAACAAGATGGTGAAGACTACAGTGGTTTGTGTGGAACTTTGTTTTTTTTTGTATCTTAGCTTATTTAGCTTTATCTAGGTCACTTACTCATCCTCGGCAGCGATCCTACGCACAAAAAAAATGCACGTACACACTTTTGTATATTGTACTGCTAATGATTTTTTTTTGCATTTCTATCCATTTCAGATGATGACTTCTTCATTTGGAATGTTGTACTTACCGGCCATCAGCAACAGACAAACCCCTACATACCCAAACAGACTTATACGTTTAAATAACCTAGCCTGAGCCACAATAAAGAATGAGAAAATTGGAAATAAAAAAGACCACACATGGATTCACATAGGAAAGGTAAGAATGAAGAGCAGAGTGGTTTGGAAATAAATAATATATGACACAGCCAAAGAAATATTAATAGTGAAAATAGAGGTGAAGGTTATGAAAGGAGAAGAGAGAGAGTGAGAGAGAGAGAGAAGAAAGAGAGTGAGAGAAAGTGTAAAATTATTAAAATGAAATGAACAACAGAGAAAGAAAATGAAAAAAATCAGAGATAGATAGATAGATAGATAGATAGATAGAGATATTGATTGTTTGATTGACAGATTGATTGATAGGCAGATAGTGACCTACCTGGAGTGTAGCTGTGCTCTGGTGGGTGTCGCAGCCGGACGAGGAGAGAGAGAGACAGACATTCATTAACATGCATGCTCATCCCTTTTGTTACCATGGCTACTTACTGTACATGCACAACCGTCCGGGTTACCGTGGTAACACACATGCAAAAGTCTGCAAACGTCACAATGGATACCATGCTGCACTGGTAACCAAAACTGAGGTTTGTCTACATTCATACACACACACAGGTTTCCATAACATACAGGGACCAAGTATGTAACCATAACTTGTAGGTAAAGTGTCCATAGTGTAGTTAGTGTAAACATGTTATTTTTATATATATATATATATATATATATATATATATATATATATATATATATATATATATATATATAGGTGACACTTAAAAGACTTTAATTTTCTCCAAAAACTATAGTGCACTTTCTATATGGATTAATAGCTGAATTTAGACTTTTTATCTCATAATTAGGCCTTTGCCGCGGACAACGTCGGCGCAAGGCCTATTAATCTGATTCAGCCCTTTGAGCTCTGACCCCCTGAACATCTACGAAAACTCCCCAAATTTTGCACACACCTCAGAAGTGTTAAAAATTGCGAGTATTTATAGGTTTCTTAAAAGTTGGTCAAGAAATGTGTCTACAGCGCCACCTAGAAAAGGTGAAATAGGTTTTATTAGGCCAGATCACACCCTAGTAAAGTTAGAGTTATGACAATTGGTACACATGTTCATCATATGATGATGAACCTAATGATGACCACGCCCATAAACCAACAGGAAGTCCGCCATCTTGGATTGAAATTTTAAAAATTTTGAGTCGTCGTTTTCGCTGTCATTGGAATTTATCTATCTCCTCCTAAGCCGTTGGGCCAAATAAGCTCAAAATCGGTGAACACGATCTAGACAAGTGGGACTTCAAAAGTTATCCAATTTATTTGGAAAAGTTGCATCGCTTTTGTGCTACGCAAACACAAACACCGATTTGGCTGAAATTTGACTCCGATGTCTGGCTCCCAGGTCTATACCTGGTTGTCATACGAAATTGTTATTTCGCAATATAGTGCTCCCTACAGATTCGCCAAATACACTGTTAGTAAAATGGCTGTAGTTCGCGCATACGAACACCAATTTGGCTGAAATGACTCGGACGTCGCATGTGGAGGTGGTCGCTAGCGGAGGGAGTCACGAGATACATCGAAGGCCTTTGAGACTGCTTGCAGTTTTAATATTTTGACATACTGCCTTATAGTCCAGTGTGCCTTATAGGGAGGCACTACAGGTGGATCTGGACAAAGACAAATGGTTTTCAGAACAGTTTTTTCTCTAAAGCTTTAACCATCTGTTGATGCCACACTCCCAAACACTGCACAGTAAACACTGGGATCAATATATATGCAATCATTTTCTTTTTATAGTATTTTTAATATACAGTGCTACCTCTACTTACGAAAAAGCCTCTGCTAACGAAAAATCCAAGTAACAAAAAACCTTTACCTAAATTTTTTGTATCTGAGTACGAAATAAAAAAAAATTTACAAAAGGAAACTGAAACCTCCCAGACAAAAATACAGTACATTTCTATAAGCAAGTATGTAATTTCCGTAAATACGTCACGTACGTAGCATCCCATTGGCTATGATGCTTTTCGTTACCCTTGGACAGAGCGGCTGCTGTGTCTCCATGGTAACACAAACACTTTAACGCTCATTTCAACACCAAACATGACCCACCAGACTGATGCATCCTCATTCTCACCCAGACCTGGATCAACCCTTCTGTCCTGGACACCCACATTAGCCTGAACGGGCTAACAATATTCAGATCAGACAGAATCCATGCTCTCACAGGTAAAACTTGGTGTTTGTATCTACACTAACAGCTGCTGTTAGCCTGGACAAGCTAAAATCCAAATATACATTCTCTTTTAACACATATTTCATACAAAATAGGTAATTTTATACTAATTTTAAAGAATTTGGAGGGTAGTATTGGGGGCCTTGGAATGAATTAGACATTTTACATGTTAAATGCAACTATTTACGAAAAATTCACAATACGAAAACACTTCTGGAACTAATTAATTTCTTAAGTAGAGGTAACACTGTATTTTAAATCAGTACATATTTATTGATTTGATTTTCTCTGGATATTTTAGATAATTTATATTTTTAAATGTTATATATTATATTTTGTATATGTGTTTGCACTGAACATTGAGGTGTTCTCATCTCACTGCATGTGTATAATACAAATTGTACATTTGTATAGTGTGGAAAATATGGTGTGTATATATATATATATATATATATATATATATACATTTAAAAAATTTTAAAAAATAAATACATCTTCAAACCTTGGGGAAAAAAAACTAATTTTCTTTACACCGGTTTTAACTCGTACTTTATGGGGTTTTCAAGCAAAAACGTGAATGTGTTTGTAGGGCCACATCATTTGCAAAGCGTCGTGTATTTTGCACAGATTTATATTTTACTAGTGGGGACCTACATTTCTACTTTCTTTTCTACTACACCTTAACACTTGAATTGAAATTTAAAAAAATAAAAGAAAATACTCCATTAAGTGGGGGTAATTAATTTGACTATAGCGCATAGATATATGTTTGTGACAGTAGGCATTAAAGGATTAACCCTCATGGGGACCTGACCTGAATTTTGGTTCCTATGGTGTCAGAGGTCCCTATGGTTCCTCATTTATTTATTATAAGTTAAAAATGTAATATATATATATATACATACATATATATATATATATATATATATATATATATATATATATATATATATATATATAATTTTTTAAATAACAAGAAAAGTTTCATATAAATAAATAAAATGCGAAACATTTTTATTCAAATAAATAATTAAAAAAATAGCACACATCTTTAAACCTTGTTTGTGTATAAATTTCCATATTTCACACAGGTTTATGTTTTACTAGTGTGAACTTACATTTATATTTAACCCTGATGGGGACCTGAATTTTGGTCCCAATAGTGTCAGAGGTCCCCATGGTGCGACTGTAAAAACATGTCAATGTCCCCATAAAGATAGGAATAAAAGCATGTGTGCACACACACACATATATATATTAAAGTAAAATAATGTACAATCTCTCCTTACGACTCACCATGTGTACCAATACACATAACTACACATGCACACACACACACACACAATACAGTGTGTGGGGGGGGGTTACACACTCTGTGTATTGTGTGTGTGTGTGTGTGTGTGGGAGGGGGGGGGGTTACACACACACACACACACATTGTGTATTGTGTGTGTGGGAGACACACACACACACACACAGATTCCTACCTGTACATTTGGATTCAGGAGCCAGTTCACCCCATGACTTACCTTACAGTCGCTTCCTTTACCCAGAGCCCCCTGACAAATAGCATGCAACACACACACAAACATACACACATACACACTTTCTCACAAACACGCACCTTCTCACACACATACACACACACACTACATCGACTATGGCAGTAAAATGATGAGGTGAGCTAGCATAAAACATGTAGAAATGGATTAGCAGTGCAGGAAGACGAGGGGGCATGCATGGTTCACAAGTGTGTGTGTGTGTGTGTGTGTGTGTGTGTGTGTGTGTGTGTGTGTGTGTGTGTGTGTGTGTGTGTGTTTTCTGAACTGTGTTGACTTGCCCCTGCCCTTGTGCTACTAGCATGGCAGAAACAGGTGTAGCCTTTAGCATATTAGCATGCTAACAGCACTTTGCCCAGACCAGCCCTAACAACTGCCTTCACTGGAGACAATTAAACTCACACTCATTATAACCACACAACGCTCTGATCACTAAATAAACTACACATTATACCACTGCAGCATAGTAGCAAAATAAATATGCTGTACTGTATGTGTATATATATATATATATATATATATACATACACTGCAATATGAAAAACTGTTCAGTAGTCAATAACAGTTGTGTGGTGTCGACACAAACGCTCAAACACATAAGTGGTCGACACTGAACATACGTTTAATTGTCATCCTTCTGTAACTGAAATAATTAAATACTATTAATATTTACTAATAAATACATGAAACAAAAAATAATAAAATTAGGAAAATAAAATTGATAAACAAAATAAATAAAGAAATGGATAAAGAAATAAATATAAATAAAATACATGTAAGAAATAATTACAATAAAATAAATAAATGTAATTAAATGTATGATAAAATTTACAAATAAAATAAATGAATAAATAAATCATTTAAAAAATATATGACTGAATAAATAAATGAATAAAGACCAATAAATCCGAAAATGTAAATAAATGAATACAAATAAATCAATTACACAATTAAATAAATAATAAATAATATTTTTATTTAAAAAATATGCAAATATATTTATAATAATAAAATGAAAATTAATTAATAAAATAAATGGCATAAATTAATAAATAAATAATGAATAAAATGTAAAAATAAAATAAAATTTTAATTTCAAAACAAAAAAACTATTAAAAACATTTTAATAAAATAATGAACAAAAATGACAATTAACAAATTAACAAATTAAAAGATGGATAAGTAAATAAATGAACAAATACATAGACAAATAATTCAAAAATAAAAAATAAATAAAATAAATAAATGAAAAATTCAATTAAATAAATACAAAATAATACATTAAAAAATTAATAATAAAACTAATGGCAGTGAAAGCTCAGATATTATATAATGTAGCTCTACTGCAGATACTCATGTTTTTTAATCTAAAACTCTCCAACATGATTCTGCTTCTGCATAAATGTTCATGAATTTAAAATAAAAGTAATATCCCATCATGGCTCTGACTGGAAAAACAACATCATAGTTCACTTCTTGCTTACAACCCCCCCTAAACAGATAGATCCAGCACTCCTGTCCACAGAAAAGTGCAATGAATTTGCTTCTTTTTTCAGTGACAAAATCCTATCTATAAGATCAAACATCAACACAACGCAACAAAACAAAATAATAGCTATGCAAATCATAAAACCTTTAAGAAATAACTCAACCACCATGTTCACATTTGATACAGTTGACCAAAAAACTATAGAGGCAACAGTTGAGCAACTTAAACCATCAACATGCTGTCTGGACACAATGCCATCAGACTTTTTTAAAACTATTGTGAAGTCTGTCCAAAGTGATCTGCAGCAAGTAATAAACAGTTCACTTCAATCAGGTACATTTCCTAAAACTCTAAAAATAGCTGCAATTAAGCCACACTTAAAAAAGAGAACACTTGATCCTTCCATGTTTACCAACTACAGACCTGTCTCTAATCTACCTTTTATATCCAAAATCATTGACAAAGTGGTTTTTAATCAACTCAGCAACTTCTTGAATTCCAATGGACTTTTTGACAAATTTCAGTCCAGCTTCCGACCTCATCACAGTACAGAAACGGCTCTTATTAGAGTGTTGAATGATATAAGGTTGAAGACTGACTCAGATAAGGTGTCAGTTCTAGTTCTACTGGATCTCAGTGCTGCCTTTGACACTGTGGATCACACTATACTGTTGAACAGGTTGGAAACGTGGGCAGGGATCAATGGATCAGTCCTAAACTGGTTATTTGTGACCATTGGAAGTTATAAATCTGATCGAGTGGCTCTCACATGTGGTGTTCCTCAGGGGTCAGTTCTTGGTCCCATTCTGTGTAGCCTATATATGCTCCCCTTGGGCCAAATAATGCAGAAATTTAATGTTAACTATCAGAATCAGAAACAGAATCAGAATCAGAATCACTTTATTTGTCATTTGCATATCCAAGACACACAAACAGAAATTTCAGTTGACCAAACCCTCCCAGGCTGATCAGGTCATGCAGCCACCAGCGTTAACCTCGGCGCTACCCTGGATCAGAGTTCCAGCGCCCTTGAGCACTGGAACAACTGGATAAGGAAAACTATCATAAATATGCAGAAGATACACAGATTTATTTCGCACTGTCTCCAGATGACTACAGTCCAATAGACTCATTGTGTCACTGTCTAGATCAAGTAAATAACTGGATGAACCAAAAGTTCCTTCAGTTAAATCAGGACAAAACAGAGGTAATTGTTTTTGGTAATAAAGGAAAGAGGCTTGCTGTTAGTAAATACCTTGAATCACTGCCTCTAAAAACCAAAGACCAAGTCCGAAATCTCGGTGTGCTGATAGACTCAGATCTGACCTTCATCAGTCAAATCAACTCGATCACGAAAACAGCCTTTTATCACCTAAAGAACATATCCAGAGTAAAAGGTTTTATGTCTCGAACAGACCAAGAGAAGTTAATTCATGCTTTTATCTCCAGTCGTCTGGACTACTGTAACGCTCTTCTGACTGGACTCCCCCAAAAGAGCATCAAACAGCTGCAGCTCATTCAGACCGCTGCAGCTCGAGTATTGACCAGAACTAAGAGATCACATCATATTACCCCAGTTCTAAAGTCTTTACACTGGCTCCCAGTCAGATACAGAATAGATTTTAAAATTCTGCTACTGGTCTACAAGTCATAGTTTAGGTCCAGAATACATGAGTGGCATGTTAATAGAATATAAACCCAGTCGGGGTCTAAGGTCAACGGACTGGGGTCACATAGTCCAGTCCAGAGTTCAGACTAAACATGGAAAAGCAGCTTTTAGCAGTTATGCTGCTCACAACTGGAACAAACTACCAATGGACCTGAAATCAGCCCCAAATGTCAACATTTTTAAATCCAGGATAAAAACATTTCTCTTTTCAAGTGCTTATGAGTAAATTCTTTTGAATGCACTTTTTGATTTTAATGTTAATTTTGGCTTTTATTTTATTTTATTTTAGAATGTTTTAAGCTGTCTCTTTTCCATTTTTGTAAAGTGTGTATGAATTGTGCTATACAAATAAACTTTGCCTTGCCTTCTTTGCTTCTTTTGCTTTTTCCAAAGCTGTAAAAATATTCCTGTAGTAAAAATGGGATGACTGTGAGCCTTGCAGGTATCATGTAGTTGTAAATGTGAAAGGAAACTGATGTAGATAAATGACTTCTTTCTTGTTTTCAACATGGTCCTAAATATGCTTTTTTTCAAACTCATCTCATATTAAAGATTCAGAGCAGGTTTATAATTTCATTTCAGACCATTATTTCAGGGTTCAATATAACATTAGCATTTGAAGGTACACACCACACAACAGATAAACTTCACTTTTTATCTGACTCCTCTGAAAAAACACTCAACCTCAGCTCAGAAACTTGGAAATAATATCTACTATTCCTACTTTCAAGGAGACAAGTGCACTTCGACTACACATAAACAAGCCTCTTCACCTAAACCTTTGTTACGTAGACACACCCAGGGCTTTTCTGTCCACTTTGGGAAACAGGAAGCTGATATATTTTATTAGTGTGATTATTGTGACGCATGCACATGAGCTCATCCTGCAGATTCTCTGGCCACAGATCTCCAACAAAGCTGGCGACGTGTCAGAGGGAAAACAACCACAGCGTTTGGACAGAACCTGCACCTCACAGCGTTCACACAACTGCTCATTTTATCACACTTCACTCTTTTTAAAGTTGCTGCAAAAGTCTCGGAAATTCTTCTGAAATGGATAAGGCTGCAACTAGGGATGATAACTGACGACCGATGGTTGACTGCATCAATGTTCTCCGATCATAACCTTCTGCTGTCGGTTAAAAAAACATCAGTCATTCCACTGCACAAACTCTAAACACATTAAACTAGATCAGTGATAGAGTTCAGACCTCAGTGAAACAGCACCAGTCTGTGCTAATGCTAACGCTAACACATTAAAGTAGATCAATGGTAGAGTTCAGACCTCAGTGAAGCAGCACCAGTCTGTGCTAATGCTAACGCTAACACATTAAAGTAGATCAGTGGTAGAGTTCAGACCTCAGTGAAGCAGCACCAGTCTGTACTAACGCTAACGCTAACACATTAAACTAGATCAGTGATAGAGTTCAGACCTCAGTGAAACAGCACCAGTCTGTGCTAATGCTAACGCTAACACATTAAACTAGATCAGTGGTAGAGTTCAGACCTCAGTGAAACAGCACCAGTCTGTGCTAATGCTAACGCTAACACATTAAAGTAGATCAGTGGTAGAGTTCAGACCTCAGTGAAGCAGCACCAGTCTGTGCTAATGCTAACGCTAACACATTAAAGTAGATCAGTGGTAGAGTTCAGACCTCAGTGAAGCAGCACCAGTCTGTGCTAATGCTAACGCTAACACATTAAACTAGATCAGTGATAGAGTTCAGACCTCAGTGAAACAGCACCAGTCTGTGCTAATGCTAACGCTAACACATTAAACTAGATCAGTGATAGAGTTCAGACCTCAGTGAAGCCATATTTTTATTGTTTTGCCTCATTTTTACATCGTCCTCATTATAATCTTTCAGACACAGATGATGACAAAAAAGAAAAATCACTCAAATTTGCAAAAGCTCGTCCTCATTTCCAAATATTTGTCTGTAAAGAAGTGCTTAAAATCACAAATCTCCATCTGGTTGTTCTGTTTTGATCTTGCTGCAGGAAAAGTTGGGTGGTGTATTAAATCACCAGACAGACACTACAGGTACAGTATGTTTTCATCATTTATCAATCATTTAAAGACACAAATGACCATCTGGGTTTGTTTAGTTTGGTTTTTTACTCTCAACAATCACTCAAAATCAGTCTTACAGCTATAATGACAGAATGATTTGACATTTAATATGATTATTATGAATTCACCAACTCTTATTATTAGTAATAACAGTAGTACTGTGTTTTACAGACTATAAGGTGTACTTAAATTACTTTTATTTTCTCCAAAAACCACAGTGCACCTGATATATGGATTAATTCCGGTTGTGCTTAGTGACTGGGAATTTTGACTCTTTATCTCATAAATTTGACTTTTTGTCTCATAAGTTTGACTTTTTGTCTCATAAGTTTGACTTTTATAGCCCAGTGTGCCTTATAAATGAAAACCTAAAAAAATAAACCATTCATTGACAGTGCGCCTTATACGATAATATGGAACTTGTATCATTAGATCATAAAACGACTCTGTCACCCCCTAGAGTTTTAGAATAGGAGTAAAAAAATGTTTGATGTAGTCAAACGAATACAAACATCCCTCATGTCAACCTGAACCAAAAAGTGCACTTAAGGATTATACCTGTATTTTTCACTGTGTTGTCATCCCATAGACATGAATGGGGATTTGACAGAATCCCTTTGAATGGGAGTGAAAACATTTTTTCAAAATAGTCAAACGAAATATGACACACATGCCTTATGCCAACCTGAACCAAAAAGCCAATGTAAAAAAAAAAAAAGCCAAAAAAAACACCCCTATTTTCAATAATGTTGCCATGAGAGGAGGTGAGCCAGATTTTCAAGAAACAGAAGATCAGGAAAGCATCAGGCCCAGACAGAGTGTCACCCTCCTGTCTCAAAACCTGCGCTGACCAACTGGCCCCAGTCTTCACAAAGATTTTCAACCACTCACTGGAGCTGTGTGAAGTCCCCTCCGTTTTCAAGCGCTCCACCATCATCCCAGTCCCCAAGAAATCCTGCATTACAGGACTGAATGACTACAGACTGGTGGCACTTACATCTGTGGTCATGAAGTCCTTTGAAAGACTCGTGTTGAGCCACCTGAGGTCCGTAACAGGACCCCTGCTGGACCCGCTGCAGTTTGCCTACAGCAGACATGTCCAAAGTCCGGCCCGGGGGCCAAATGCGGCCCGTGGTCAATTTTCATCCGGCCCCCAGCCTCCGTCATAAAATCAATAATGCCTGGCCCGCGTGTAGAATTACGTAATACATTGGGCAGCAGTGCTGTTACCTGTGTGTTCTAAGTGCTGCCACCTAGAGGATCAAATAGGAACAGCAAATTAATATGTGAGGCCCCCCCAATTTTCAAAAATGGCAGCAATTAACAAAAGGAGGAAAGTTGATTGCGAGGGCCAACGGTTCAAAGATGGGTGGAAATTGGACTATTTCTTCACTGAAATACGTAACAACTGTGTCTGCCTCATTTGTAAAGAGACAGTGGCTGTTTTTAAAGAGTTCAATGTGAAGCGACATTACCAAACAAAACATGCTGACGCATATGACAAGATCACAGCTAATGAATGCAGCGAGAAACTGAAACATCTTGAAGCTAGCTTAATCTCGCAGCAGCAATAAATAAGAGCCATGTGAGGACACGCCTATCGGACTCTCACTTACAAGACATCTTGCGTATCAATACTACTGCCTTTGAGCCAGACCTGGCCTTTGTTCTGCACTCCAGATCTGAGTTTCACTAATGCGGACAAGTCATCATTTTTCATTGACTTAAGTCTGAATCAGAGTGCGCCGCTAGTGCGCACATCACCACCGCGGGTCCTGTCCCCGGGTCACCAAGCGAGAGAGAGAGGTGAGAGAGAGGTGAGAGAGAGGTGTGAGAGAGGTGAGAGAGAGGTGAGAGAGAGGTGTGCCAATCAACATTTATACTTCCTGTCATACTTTAAATGAACCCTGCACTTTTTGATATGACAATTTCTCTGTTATTGTGTTTAAAAATTCTGTAAATATTAAACTGCCATGGTGAGATATTTTTTTATGTTTCAAACGTAATTTGCACCCAAGAGTACAATTACTTATCTTCAACTGTTACAAAAAAGTTAATTAAAGTGTTAAAAAAAAGTGAAGTTAAGTGAATATTTAATTTCAATTTTCAATGTCAATTGAATTTTCATATGCATGTTTGAAATGAACCAAAACATATGCTTAAGATAGCTGAAATTAAAATAAAAAAGCATATGTGAAACACAGACCGGCTCACTGAAATGTATTTAAATTAATTGCGGTTATATCTAAAGAACGTCCGCCAAGGTTGGCCCCCCTACATTTTTAACACACCAAATCTGGCCCTCTTTGCAAAATGTTTGGACACCCCTGGCCTACAGGGCAAACAGGTTGGTGGATGATGCTGTCAACCTGGGACTGCACTACATCCTGCAGCACCTTGACAGCCCGGGCTGCTATGCGAGGATCCTGTTTGTGGATTTCAGCTCGGCGTTCAACACCATCATCCCCGAAATCCTCTCTTCCAAACTCTCCCACCTAAACGTGTCTCTGCCCATCTGTCAGTGGATCACCAGCTTCTTAACAGATAGAAGTCAGCAGGTGAGGCTGGGAGACGTCACCTCAGCCACACGGAGCACCAGCACTGGCGCCCCCCAGGGGTGTGTCCTGTCCCCTCTGCTCTTCTCCCTCTACACCAACAACTGCACCTCCACGCACCCAGCCGTCAAACTCCTGAAGTTTGCAGACGACACCACAGTCATCGGCCTGATCCAGAACGGAGATGAGTCTGCATATCGGCAGGAGATCGAGCGCCTGGTGCTCTGGTGCAGCCAGAACAACTTGGAGCTGAACACGCTCAAGACTGTGGAGATGACGGTGGACTTCAGGAGACAGCCCCCGCCTCTGCCCCCCCCACCATCTGCAACAGCCCCGTGTCAGCTGTCAAGATCTTCAAGTTCCTGGGAACTACCATCTCTCAGGACCTGAAGTGGGAGAAGAACATCCACTGCATCCTGAAGAAGGCCCAGCAGAGGATGTACTTCCTGCGACAGCTGAAAAGACATGGCCTGTCTCAGGAGCTGCTCGTCCACTTCTACACGGCTGTCATCGAGTCTGTCCTGTGCTCCTCCATCACTGTGTGGTTCGGAGCAGCCACACAGCAGGACAGGAACAGACTGCAGCGCAGAGTCAGGACGGCAGAAAAAAAATCACAGGAGCCCCCCTGCCCTCCATCCAGGAACTGTACTCCTCCAGAACCAGGAAGAGGGCAGCCAACATCATTAAAGACTCTGCCCACCCGGGTAACAACCTGTTCTCCCTCCTCCCCTCCGGCAGGCGCTACAGAGCCGTGCGCACCAAAACCACCAGACTTAAAAACAGTTTTTACCCCACTGCCATAACTTTAATTAACAGCTGATACAGTCTTGCACTGCCATACATTCAAGTCCTACATTCACACTGATTTGCACTACTTCGTGTACTTTGCACCACTCTTTTTGTATAATACTATTTATTTTTATTCTTGTACATACTATTTTATATTTTTATATTTTATATCTCTACTATTCTGAGAGTGACACCACCTGCCAGAATAGAATTCCATGTATGTGCAAATGTATCTGGCGAATAAAAACAACACCAAAACTGTGCCACAGAAGTGAGTGGGATTGAGTCAGCATCCCAGCTCTCATTTTTTCATCATCTTCTCCTACACTTTACAACCAATTTACACCAAACCAAATTGCCAAATCACCTCCAAACATGTGTGATCAAAGCTTATCAGGTATATCTTTAACCACATATTGGGCGTGTCTGTGATGAGTTCGTCATAAAGTGGTCATTTTCAGATGTATTCACCTTATTCCGCCCCGCCCCTTTTAACTGTTGATTTTCTTCCGCTAGTTCCGGTTAGCTAGTTTAAGGCATTTAAACATGGATGTTAACTGGGTAGAAACTAGTGATGTCGTTTGTAGTAGCGCCGGTGAGGTAATCCCTCACTCACAACTAATTGCAGAGTGGGCTGGTGATATGAAGAGATGGCCTCCCATTACATATGGTGATATTTTTAACTATATGGTTTTGTCTGTGGGCGTAGATGGTGCCTCCATGAAAAACTTTAAGAGGACCGAAGCATATCAGTACGTTCTGAGTTTAAATGTGGCATGTTTCATGGTTCTTAGATGGAAGATATGCTGCTGTGAGCTACTGTCCAACACTGGTTATTAGTATTTATACGTATTTAATCCTTAACTTCATCGCTGCTAGCATTGACTTAGCAGACTCGCGCTAGGGCAGAGTAGCAGCTAAACTTTTTTACCTGTTCACCTCACAAGCTGTCGTCACAGACGTCGCTCCGGAGCCTCATAGCCAAGACATTTCTCTGGATATGGGTGCTGGATTGTCTGTTTCCCATCCACGAAATGAAAGGAGCAGACGTAGGGCTTTTTCAGTGGGTTTTTTAAGTTGAGCGCCCTCAGCCAAAGTCGGCGGTCCTCTTCACCGCGAGGAGGCGGATTCAGGTTAAAGGCTGGCCCACAACATTCACCCCTTCTTCTCCCATGAGTAAAATACTCTTGTTGAAGAGACAATGTTTTTTTTTTTTCCAATTATTGTGGCAACCGCGGACTGTACAAATGATGCTGGTCATTTTTCCAAGGATATTGGATAGTTTTTTTGAACCGTCTCTGATTTCAGCCTCGCTGCTTTTCGCCTGAGATCTGTTCGCTCGCCAATAACTTTCAATGACTTCCACTACTCCACCGGAAATTCTAACACAAAGTAAGCAATATGGCGCTCGCAGCTCGATATCCAGTCATCCAGGTTTCCCTTTGTTATGTCCTCAGAGACAACTTTCCCTTTCCATTTCTGTGCTGTACCGCTTACTGATATGACGCGATAAAAAAAATCTTCAGGTAAGAAAGAAAGGATAACCTTCTCATCAATACTCGACTTATATGCACTCTAGTTAGCAGCAACAACTTTGATAGCAGACTCTATACGTCTTTGTATGTCTTTATCAGCCATTGTGTGCTCTGTGTAGTCTGTGTATCATTGGTAACCATGGTTACCCCGCGTTATGGTTTATGGTCTGTGGGACGTAACGTACGTCATGACTTCAGGGGTGTCGTTGAATGGCATCGACCCTTTCAGATGGCAACAACAGTTTACGAAAGGGAAATCTGCGGCGGCACCCAAGTAACCACGGAGAATAAGGTGAATAGGAGTGCGTGCGTCTCACAGAATTTTAAATCAAGTGCTCGATACGATGTTCTCTCACTGTCAGGTATTCTCAGCGGTCGCGTGGGGAGGCGAAGCCCTATAATAATGCAGCTCGTGGTTTTACTAGTATTGTTTTGTAGTTTGTTTTATCTCATTTTTACGTTATTTCACTCCCTATTGTATAGTGTACCTGCCATTTTTACATGGAACCAGGTGTCTTGTTTAGGTTTTGTGCTGTGTTTGTCGTTTGGTCCTGTCTTTTGTGTACTTGTTTTTTAAAAGCTAATAACATTTAAAATAAAAATACATAAATTAACCTGGTTATAATGCTGAGTCCAGTCTTCTTCAGGTTTACAACAAAGCAAAAAAAAGGTAAAATAATAAATTAAATAAAAAAAGAATCAAACACCCACATGTGAGAATCCTAATCCAGTAAACACTCAACAAATTGGCTAAAATGTTGTTGATTACGTTTCCGTTGCCTGCGATCGATGAACTAATTACTGTGCCCACAGTGAGCAGATTGGCTGTTGGGATACGCTGCAGGCTTTTGTGGCTCTACTGCAGGTTTCTGGAATTAAAGACAAAGCTTGTGGTAATGTGGCAATCATCGACTGACTGTGTATTGATCAAAAGACGGAGAAACAAGAGCCTGTGGGGGGGCACATCAACACTTTGATGCCCACTGGTCACTGCAGTGGTCAGTTATTCCACTACTGTTCTCATCTATATTCATGTGTTTTGTGGCTTAAAAGCTATTGATTTTATTAAGTAAATGTAAACATAATAATTAAATCAAAAATAATGAAATTATTATTGATTATTATTATTGAATTATTTTGGATTTATTTCAGATTTAGCACATGTTGAGTAAATCCAAATTTATTTTAGGGGGAAAGCTGTCCAATATTTACTAGTTATCTGGAAAATACTAATTCAGATTATACCAAATATCTGCCAGAAATAATTTTGATTTAGACTTACTATGGTGGAATTAATTCAAATTCCTAAAAATATGGATGATATTGATTTATACGTTGTTGACTTTATTTATAAAATATGATTAATTTGTACTCTGTGATTTTCAGCTGATATTATTCAAACAAAAATCATCAAAAAGCAATTGATAAGTAATTGAAATGTCATTAAGTCAATATAACAATAAACCAAACTGCACAAAGTCTTTGTTCCATGTAGAGTTTGTTCATATTAAGCCTTGTCACACTTTTTAGGGTCATATAAAAATGTCCAATCACATTGTGTTTTTCACATCTAAAGTAGAATAAAAAAGACCCGGGAAATACATAAATCTCGGCTAAGATTCTTATAATTCATTCACTAAAAGGTTAAGCAAACACATCCAGGAGGAGGAGCTACTACTGTACAGGAGGCAATGAAGGAATAAGGACGGAATGACAGTGAAGAGGATTGAGGAGGAGGAGGAGCGGATGAATCATAGTGTGAGGTTTCCCAACACCAGTGCTGTCTCCATGGTAACCCAGGCTGGCCATCCCACTGTCCACTTAATGCTAGTGTGCGATGGTGATGCAGAAGGTGGCTAATAAAGGAGGTGGCAGACTTCCAGAGTAGACTCTCACACCTCGCTTTCAAAACATTCTAAAATTGTAGCTGCATTTCCACAACAAAATCACGAACGAACAGCAACATCTAACCAACAACAATTCAGACGCACAAAAAAAAAAAAAACGAGACCTCTAAGAAATATAAAAAAGGACCAGAATACATCCAAGAACAATGCAGCTACTAGCCAAGTGAACATGGAAGCCATAGCTGCAACGCATGAACAACTAACGCTAACACATTAAATTAGATCAGTGGTAGAGTTCAGACCTCAGTGAAGCAGCACCAGTCTGTGCTAATGCTAACGCTAACACATTAAACTAGATCAGTGGTAGAGTTCAGACCTCAGTGAAGCAGCACCAGTCTGTGCTAACGCTAACGCTAACACATTAAACTAGATCAGTGGTAGCACCAGTCTATGCTAACGCTAACACATTAAACTAGATCAGTGGTAGAGTTCAGACCTCAGTGAAGCAGCACCAGTCCTTGCTAACGCTAACGCTAAAAAATTAAACTAGATTAGTGGTAGCACCAGTCTATGCTAATGCTAACACATTAAACTAGATCAGTGGTAGAGTTCAGACCTCAGTGAAGCAGCACCAGTCCTTGCTAATGCTAACACATTAAACTAGATCAGTGGTAGCACCAGTCTATGCTAACGCTAACACATTAAACTAGATCAGTGGTAGAGTTCAGACCTCAGTGAAGCAGCACCAGTCTGTGCTAATGCTAATGCTAACACATTAAACTAGATCAGTGGTAGAGTTCAGACCTCAGTGAAGCAGCACCAGATCTCTGGAGGTCAAAGGTGACATGTGTCCAAATTAACTTGTGTAACACTGTTTGTGTCAAACATAAACATATCACACTATAACTTAATCAATACTGGATATATTATCATAATATTACACACACTGACACATATATACATATAAACAAATTATCAATATTGCAAAAGGTCAAAGGTCATGGTCACATTTAGCAGAAAGATCAAAATCACATTATTGGCTCTAATTCAAGAACAGGTTGTCATAGAAACTGGAGATTGGAACAAAATAGGGGCGGGGCTAAACATTCTGTGAATCCTAGTTAAGTCTTGTTCAAATGATGTTTCACAAATTCCTTTGTTATTAATTCTCATGTTTGTTTGTTTTTTCTCTTTACTAACCATCCAGAGACTACAGATGAAAATTAGCCTTGTGAATATAGTCTGGCTCAATTGTATGTTGTGCACAGTCCTTTTAGATTAAACTAAACTAAACATGTCAAAAATCAGGAACATGTTAAAGGCACAATTTTCATGAATTCCCTTCAGACTAAACCCTCTGTAATAGAAAAAGGAGTGTGAGGTCAGACCGATGACGGACAACGGAGTGCGCTGCGCGGCCACGCAGACACACCGGTGTCATCCAAAAGATTGATAGATGAGGCAGAACCCGAAAAGTATTTTTGGTATCGGAAAGGGGGGGGGGGGGGGTCCAGTGGTTGGAAGTGCTATTGATTAACAATGCAGATGAAGTGAAGCAAATCTGACGACACAGACAACTAAGCTGGAGAAATGAAAGCATGTGCAGTATTGGTCATAACAAGGTACCAGAGTTCATTAAGCAGGTGTTTCATTTTCCTAACGGCCGTCATTACACTGCCCCGTGTGCTGACACTTGTATTGACCAAAGGCTTATTGGGGATTATTAAAGAAGGGCCGTTTTGCTTTAAACAAATGTGATATTAAATAATCTGTCAAACTCCTTTCCTGCCGTCACCCCACAACAGCACATGCACAAACACTGGGTTTTTTACTACTGTATTTTCCAGACTATAAGGTGTACCCAAAAGACTCATTTTCAACAAACACCACAGTGCACCTGATATATGGATTAATTCTGGTCGTGTTTAGTAGCTGGGAATTCAGACTTTTTATCTGATAATTGACTTATCTCATAATTTTGACTTTTTATTTCAAATTCTGATAAAAAAAATCAAGCTCATGAGACAAAAATCCAAAATAATGCAATAAAAAGTCAAAATTATCCGATAAACGCTCACGCTACGACTTAATCAATGTGGATATTAGGAATGGGCATATGTAAGGTATCATACCTTATGGAGGTAGTTTTTTTGTCCATGGTAGAGATTTTTATCATACCGTTCTACCGTCCATCCTTTAGATGGCACTAAGGCAAAAATTAGAACATCCACTGGCTGCGTCTAAGAAGCAACTAGCACCACAGTCTTCCTAAATGCTGTGTTAGCATTAGCAGTTAGCACCACAGTCTTCCTAAATGTTGTGTTAGCGGAAGGATTTATATTAAATAATCTAGAAATATAAAATATATAGTTTATGTAGTGTACTGATGGTTATAATGTGATGACTCATATTTCCATTCAGGACCCTACAATTTATTTTACAGGGTGTCTGAAAAGCGAGCTAACAAGCTAACAGCTAAAGTCATTACAGCCATAGAGTTTATGATGACAACCAAACAATTGTGCTAAATGTTAACATTGCCTTAAAGTTAACACACTACACCAGCCTTATGCAGTGGTTAGCACGGTGATGCAGTGGTTAGCACGGTGATGCAGTGGTTAGCACGGTGATGCAGTGGTTAGCACGGTGATGCAGTGGTTAGCACGGTGATGCAGTGGTTAGCACGGTGATGCAGTGGTTAGCACGGTGATGCAGTGGTTAGCACGGTGATGCAGTGGTTAGCACGGTGATGCAGTGGTTAGCACGGTGATGCAGTGGTTAGCACGGTGGTGCAGTGGTTAGCACGGTGGTGCAGTGGTTAGCACGGTGGTGCAGTGGTTAGCACGGTGGTGCAGTGGTTAGCACGGTGGTGCAGTGGTTAGCACGGTGGTGCAGTGGTTAGCACGGTGGTGCAGTGGTTAGCATGGTGGTGCAGTGGTTAGCACGGTGATGCAGTGGCTAGCACGGTGGTGCAGTGGTTAGCATGGTGGTGCAGTGGTTAGCACGGTGATGCAGTGGCTAGCACGGTGGTGCAGTGGCTAGCACGGTGATGCAGTGGTTAGCACGGTGATGCAGTGGTTAGCACTCGTGCCGTGCGTGGGTTTTCTCCAGGTACTCTGGCTCCTCCCACCATCCAAACACATGCACTGATAGGTTAACTTGTTAACTGGTTAGCTGGTTAATCTAAATCACCCATAGGTATGAATGTGACAGTGACTGTTTGTCTATACATGTTCAGCCCTGAGATGAACTGGAGACTCATACAGGGTGACCTCTGACCCCGCCTTTGCCCATTGTAGTTGGATTAGGCCCCCAGTGACCCCTGTGACCCTAGTGAGGATAAAGCAGGTTCAGATTGTTGGCAAAACGTATTTCAGAGTGGTTAGAGATTGTAACTGGATTACATCTCTGTCCATTCTCCTTGCGAGTAACAAATTATTATGGAGTCATAATAATTTGTCTTCTCTTCCTTTTGTCGTTTAAAAGTTGTTTTGGGTTGTTTGAACCTGACACAGATGACGAGCACCTGCCTTAATAATTGTATGTTACTATATCCAGTCATGGTATCTGGCTGGTGTTAGGAACTAAAATGACCGTTCACAGTTACAAACTATTTCGCTAACGTTAGCATGCTAAGTGCTGCTACAGTGATTGTTATCCATCAAATGTGTTGTGCTAGCTACTCTCAATGATTTTTCTTCTAATTTAAATAGTAACATCTTAAACCAGTCTTGTTATAATCACATAGGTAAATACACATTTAAAAATCATTTTCAACAACTTGCAAAAGTTGCAGTGAGTGATTTATTGGATCAAATCCATGTGTTTCATTAATTTCATCAGCTCTCCCTGTTCCTGTATTCTCTGGTTCATGACTGATCACACTACTAAATATGAAGAAAGTCTGCACTAATATGAAAGACTGCACTTGGAGATATATGACCACTAACAAACTGTTCTGCTGGTATTTATACTTTATTATTTATGTATAGTAGCCTACAAAAGTACTACACCATCATATATACTGTATACCAGCAGTGGCTCAAATTATACCAGGATATACCAAGATTTTTGGTCATACCATCCATTCCTTATGGATATATTATCATAATATTACACACACTGAGACATATATACATATAACAAAAATATTAATATTGCAAAACGTCAAAGGTCGAGGTCCCATTTAGCAGAAAGATCTAAATCACATTAGTGGCTCTAATTCAAGAACATGTTGTCATAGAGATTCTAACACTACTACACACACACAAATCAAAGTCAGGCTATAGATTATCGAGTGCACACACTGCATTTCAACACAGTATGTATGGTATATGTGAAGACCATCTGAAATCAGTGCAGATCTATTAACACAGGCACCAGGTGTCGACCATCAAACACACACTGACTTCCAGCCCTAGAAACCACTTCCAATTAAAGCCTCTCTCATCATCAGCCAACAACAATATCTGCATCCATTAGGCGTGTGACGAGACACGAGATTGGGTTGACCAGATCAAGACGAGACAAGATTTGAAGAAAAATAAATTACAAATGATATGAATGGACAACAGACCTTTATTTAACTAGTTGATTTTATAACTCTGTAAGCATTAACCTTTCATGGACTTTTTTATTTTAATGAACTTCTTCCTATGTAAACAAAAAATAAAGTGTTATAAAAGTTAAAATAAAATTATATATTTCTCCTTTTTTGAGGGCAGGGCAAACACATATTGTTTGCCCTGCAAATACAGACTGCAAATACCACAAACAGAGCCTGACCAAGTAGAGAATGTTACTGACAAAAAGGTCATAAATAAAGCAAAAAATTTCATGAATTAAGCAAAACATTTCTTCAAGTAAGCAAAAAAAATTCATAAATAAAGCAAAAACATTTCTTCAATTAAGCAAAAAATTTTATAAATGAAGCAAAACATGTCATAAATGAACCCAAAAACATTCAGAAATGAAGCAAAAAAATTTCATAAATTAAGCAAAAAGTACTTCTCTGTCAATACAGATGTAAATAGTGCAAACAGAGCCTGACCAAGGATGTCACTTTTTCCTCTATAAATTGAAACTAAAATAAAATGTTACAAAAGTTAAAATAAATTAAATTATATATTTCTCTGGCGTTTGAATGTGGAAGTTGAACTGTGAATGTGTTTGTCATCATGTGGTTTGTTGGTGTTTTCTTGGCAGGTGTAGTTGTTTATTAGAGTCAAAGGTTAGTGAGTACTGAGCTGTGGTTAAGGTTAAATGTCAAAGGTTAGTGAGTACTGAGCTGTGGTTAAGGTTAAAGGTCAAAGGTTAGTGAGTACTGAGCCGTGGTTAGGGTTAAAGGTCAAAGGTTAGTGAGTACTGAGCCGTGGTTAGGGTTAAAGGTCAAAGGTTAGTGAGTACTGAGCCGTGGTTAAGGTTAAAGGTCAAAGGTTAGTGAGTACTGAGCCGTGGTTAGGGTTAAAGGTCAAAGGTTAGTGAGCACTGAGCCGTGGTTAAGGTTAAAGGTCAAAGGTTAGTGAGTACTGAGCCGTGGTTAGGGTTAAAGGTCAAAGGTTAGTGAGTACTGAGCTGTGGTTAAGATTAAAGGTCAAAGGTTAGTGAGTACTGAGCTGTGGTTAAGGTTAAAGGTCAAAGGTTAGTGAGTACTGAGCTGTGGTTAAGGTTAAAGGTCAAAGCTTAGTGAGTACTGAGCTGTGGTTAAGGTTAAAGGTCAAAGGTTAGTGAGTACTGAGCTGTGGTTAAGGTTAAAGGTCAAAGGTTAGTGAGCACTGAGCTGTGGTTAAGGTTAAATGTCAAAGGTTAGTGAGTACTGAGCTGTGGTTAAGGTTAAAGGTCAAAGGTTAGTGAGTACTGAG
This sequence comes from Siphamia tubifer, assembly GCA_020466265.1. Taxonomy (NCBI): domain Eukaryota; kingdom Metazoa; phylum Chordata; class Actinopteri; order Kurtiformes; family Apogonidae; genus Siphamia; species Siphamia tubifer. The sequence goes on along the minus strand of CM035801.1, from coordinate 41,230,359 downwards.
CCGTGGTTAGGGTTAAAGGTCAAAGGTTAGTGAGTACTGAGCCGTGGTTAGGGTTAAAGGTCAAAGGTTAGTGAGTACTGAGCCGTGGTTAAGGTTAAAGGTCAAAGGTTAGTGAGTACTGAGCCGTGGTTAGGGTTAAAGGTCAAAGGTTAGTGAGCACTGAGCCGTGGTTAAGGTTAAAGGTCAAAGGTTAGTGAGTACTGAGCCGTGGTTAGGGTTAAAGGTCAAAGGTTAGTGAGTACTGAGCTGTGGTTAAGATTAAAGGTCAAAGGTTAGTGAGTATTGAGCTGTGGTTAAGGTTAAAGGTCAAAGGTTAGTGAGTACTGAGCTGTGGTTAAGGTTAAAGGTCAAAGCTTAGTGAGTACTGAGCTGTGGTTAAGGTTAAAGGTCAAAGGTTAGTGAGTACTGAGCTGTGGTTAAGGTTAAAGGTCAAAGGTTAGTGAGCACTGAGCTGTGGTTAAGGTTAAAGGTCAAAGGTTAGTGAGTACTGAGCTGTGGTTAAGGTTAAAGGTCAAAGGTTAGTGAGTACTGAGCCGTGGTTAGGGTTAAAGGTCAAACGTTAGTGAGTACTGAGCTGTGGTTAAGGTTAAAGGTCAAAGGTTAGTGAGTACTGAGCTGTGGTTAAGGTTAAAGGTCAAAGCTTAGTGAGTACTGAGCTGTGGTTAAGGTTAAAGGTCAAAGCTTAGTGAGTACTGAGCTGTGATTAAGGTTAAAGGTCAAAGGTTAGTGAGTACTGAGCTGTGGTTAAGGTTAAAGATCAAAGCTTAGTGAGTACTGAGCTGTGGTTAAGGTTAAAGGTCAATGGTTAGTGAGTACTGAGCTGTGGTTAAGGTTAAAGGTCAAAGGTTAGTGAGCACTGAGCTGTGGTTAGAGTTAAAGGTCAAAGGTTAGTGAGCACTGAGCTGTGGTTAAGGTTAAAGGTCAAAGGTTAGTGAGTACTGAGCCGTGGTTAGGGTTAAAGGTCAAAGGTTAGTGAGTACTGAGCCATGGTTAAGGTTAAAGGTCAAAGGTTAGTGAGTACTGAGATGTGGTTAGGGTTAAAGGTCAAAGGTTAGTGAGTACTGAGCTGTGGTTAGGGTTAAAGATCAAAGGTTAGTGAGCACTGAGCTGTGGTTAGGGTTAAAGATCAAAGGTTAGTGAGCACTGAGCTGTGGTTAGGGTTAAAGGTCAAAGGTCAGTATATTGTCAGTGTCTTATCACTCACTGTCTTGTCATTTATCATTTCTGTCAGAACCCAAAATGCTGCCAAAGAAACCATTTAAAGTGGAGGGGCCGTGGTCAACAGTAAAACCTATGTGGAGGGGGCGTGGTCAACAGTAAAACCTATGTGGAGGGGCGTGGTCAACAGTAAAACCTGAGTGGAGGGGGCGTGGTCAATAGTAAAACCTGAGTGGAGGGGGCGTGGTCAATAGTAAAACCTGTGCTTTCCGACGTCATTCTGACTGCTAACTAACAAATCTCATGAGACAGAAAGTTAACGTGACAAGCAATCTCGCCAAACTACATTTTGCGAGATCTCGTCACAGTCCTATCGGCTTCTGTCCAAGCCTCATTCATTTTCATCAGATTCAGGTCATTTTTACTTCACTGTATGAATCTGTGTTTGGACACTGGATCTAAATCAATAAACACTCTTCAATGGTTTCCTCCATAGCGACAGTCTACATGGTTACTTCCTGCCCTCCAGCTGCCCTCATAGTCACGTGACTGAAACCTTCCTATTGCAGTCCTTACACTAAACTCCAGCATGACGGACAGATTGGTGGTCCAAACTGTTAGCAGGTTGCCAACTCAAACGTTCACTGAAGGTAGTGATTGACAACGTATGGAACTGTGTACTTCTGTTTAACTTCAAGTGTAAAAATGGCCGCCAGGTGAATAAGGTGAATCAACTCCAGCTGATCCACCCAGGTCCCCACACAGACACTGGCGTCAAGCTGTCAGTCAAGTTTCAGGAATCTGTCTCAAATCGACAAACTACGGAGCTTCACGGTCTGAATGAAACAAAGAACAGATGTTTTCCAGCTCCACTACACTGGCTGTGGTTTTTCAGTATGGGGGGGGGGGGGGGGGGTTAGCCCTGACTTCTACAGGAATGCGCATGCTAAACTAGCAACCACATAAAAATCAATCTTCAACACCATCATTATGCATGTGTTGCTCAGTTTGTGAAGGCTGAGGCGTACACACCCACAGAGCCAAGAGTGAAGGTGTCAATGAAAAATACATTCCAGGGCCAGTGTGTGAGACTGGAGGAAATATCTGATTATAGACCCTGAACAGTATCTGTATCTGTGAGAGGATGTTGTGCTAAAGCAGGGCAGTCAAACTATCAGTCCTCCACACCCGCTGTCCTGTATGTTTTCGATCAGGGGCCTCAAACTCAGTTTTTTCCAGGCGTCACATTCAGCCTGATTTTATCTCCAGGAAAATAATAGTTTAATAATCTATAAATAATGACAATTCCAAAAATGTATCTTTATTTTGGTGTGGGAAAAAAACATTAAATTGTGAAATATCCTGAAAAAAAAACTTAACTTTAAGAATATGCCTCAATTTATCATTTGTCCATATGCATTATGGATCAGATTTACAAAGACACTAAACTGTAGTAGAAGCAGAAAATGTTCAAAATTCATCTTAAATTTCTCTAGATATTTCAGCTTGTTGATATTTGTTCAGGTTATTCACATTTTATGGTTATAAGATGCTTTGTAAATGTAAATAGTTTTAGCCTAGCCTAGCCTAGCCTAGCAGTGCTATCTCTATTCATTCCATGTATGGGTCTAGTGGTGCTTCATAGTCAGAGGAGGCGGGGCTAAAAGGTTGTTTTTCAAATCCTCTGTATGTAATAGGACGGTACTACAACCAATCAGTGTAATCTTTAGGATGACGTAGTTAGAGCGTCTGAAAGTTGACGGAGGAGTCTGGAGAAAGTTAGGAATGATTAAACAAAATGGTGGATTATGGAGCTGAACGACTGTTGTCGCTTCTGTAAAAAGAATTTAAAGATTGTTGACGTTTTCTTACATTCTTCACTCATCTGTGATAAAAGGAAATCTACACCTGTTGTTGTTCTTCTTCTTCTATGGTTGTTTACACTTGTTTTTCTACCAATCATTGCAGCGTCACTTTGTTAGGCCCGCCCTCTGACTCTATACTTCACTGTGATTGGTCGACCAGTTTCAGGGAAATCTAAACAAAAGTTGAATGGTGCGTAACCACACTACTACTGTAGCATATTACATGTGCTGGCACGGATAGGCCCTTGGTTTACTAAGTTGATGTTATTTTTTGCATTAAAACAGACAAAATGTGAAGTTGTCATTATTTATAGGTATAATATCTTTTTTTCACATTAAACTGAGAAGAAAATATGGAGTCATATTTTGTAGATTATTCTGTTATTATTTTACTTGATATTGTATTATTCTGCATGTGGAATCTGAACTAGAGTGAGTTCCACAGCCTTGCCTGTAGAATTATTGCACTTTGCAAATTGGGCTGCATTAGAACCTTTAGCGGGCCGCATTTGGCACCCGGGCCACGTGTTTGAGACCCCTGCTCTAAAACATGCAGGACAGTGGCCCTTGAGGACTGGAGTTTGACACCTGTGTTGTAA
>CM035801.1:41219237-41221737 GCA_020466265.1 Siphamia tubifer | reverse complement strand
ATATATATATATATATATATATATATATATATATCACACATACACAGTGGTACCTCTATTTACCACAGTCCCAGCTAACATATAATCCAAGTCATGAAAAACCTTTGCCTCAATTTTTCGTCTCTGAATACAAAAGAAAATTCTATTTACGAAAGGAAACTGAAACCTCTGAGACCTAAATACAGTAATGTATGTACATTACTGTACGTAACAACTTAATATACATAAATACGTCATGTACGTACTGTACGTATCATCCTATTGGCTATGAGGGAGCTACCCATGATGCATTTGGTGACCTTTGACCCTCATTCATCACAGAGTTACTGTTGTTTGGTGAGTTTTCCCAGTGTGTTCATTTAAACTTTATTACAGTAGGTATTTATTATTCATCATTAGCCCAAAGAAAGTGATTCCTGGTGTGAATGAAAAGAAGAAGTAATAATCAATCCATAGAGCTCCGGATGATGACGTTACAGGCTGGTCACGTGACCAGGAAAAAAAAAAGTCGACGCAGCCATCTTGGCAGTAATAGTGTTGCTAGCTTAGCATGCACTGGTAGCAGAAGCATCACAAAACTACAAACTTGCAACCAAGTTTGGGAATGTAGTTACACTGCAAATAATTGTGGGAGTCAGGGACACAGCTGACAAATGATCAGCTGATATGAAAGACTGATTACTCCACTCATTGTGGGTTTAAGTGGCTGTTCTGTTGTTGTAGTCATACTCGGTCTCATGGCCGACATGGGGAGCTTCAACAAAACTGTGTTGTTTTTTTTCCCTTTTCCTACATGGAAACAAACTCAAGTAGCCCTTGTATCCAAGGTTACCAAGTGATGTCGTCTGCACTGCTGTCAGATGTAGCTAGCACAGCTAATAAACATGCTAACAAGACACTTCCCATTAAACTGGGACAATTTAACACGTACCATTCCAGTGATGATGATGCAGTTTCTTGGTTTAATATTCCACAACTGAATGTTTGACACAAAGCGAAACTGACTTATCCAGCGTCTTGTAGGTTTTCAGAGAGTTCCTTCTGTAAACGGATGTAAAAGTGATGAGGTAGCTGTAGCATTCTACCGCAAATCACTGAGGATGAGGCACTTTTGAAAAGCACCCTAGGGGCATTATACGGGTCCGATATATTTAATCTGTCCAATTTCTGCACATTAAACAGATGTGCACTCTAATGGTACCAAAGTGCTCGTCATGTTTAATGCCATGTTTACAGTGGCGCCGGTACCGAGCTACACCTACCACGAATTGACCAATGGCTGTGTGAGTTGCTAACACAATATCAGCGGCAAAAGAAATAGGTGCGGTAGCCTCGGTCGTCATGTTTCTGCCAACGTGGCATCCTAACAACGAAGTCACGTGATCTCCGGAGCTCAATAGGAGTGAAACAGATGATAAAAAATGTTGAAAGTGTCGCATGGTTGAGTGATATGACAAAGGAATATGTCATAAACCTGTTTACCATGGGTACAATATTGAAGCAGAAGGATGAATTAAAAGCAGCGAGTCCTTCCAAAGGCATCTGTGTGACATGGGAAAAGAGGTCAAAGGTCATGACTGAGGAGGACATTAACCACAACTGTCAATGGAGGAGCTGAAGGAGGTGCAACACTAGACAATGAATGAGGAATTAAAGGAACAGAATGTAGAAGAGGAGGAGGAAGAGGGGGAGGAGGAGGAGGAGGAGGAGGAGGAGGACGACATTTAAGCAACTATTCCCAATTCATGGAAAAAAACATCCATAATATATATATATATATATATATATATATATATATATATATATATATATATATATATATATATATATATATATATATATATATATATATATTTATTTCAATTTATTTATTTATTTATTTATTTTATTTTTTGAATTTAATTTATTTTTTTTGTGTCCTGGGGGTGTCTGCTGTGAAAATGGTTCTAAACTGACTGGTGATGCTGTTGCGGTCGCAGAGCTAGCAGCAGAGCCACTCTGGCTGCTGCTAGCTCTAACAAACAAGTCAGTTAATTTCTGACATTTCGACCTTCTTTTCCTTTCCAACACTCGCTGGTGTCCACCTTTCCTTTTTCACTGTCATTCATTGTTTTGTTTTTGCATAAATCGACCGTGTTTTATGATCAGCGTTTTCTCAACGCTACAGGGGCGGGTCCACAATGGAGAATAAAGCGACTAACCAATCACAATAAGTTTCTTTAAAAAGAAAACACACACACACACACACACCACCAAACCCTACTGCTCTGACTCCTCCGAGCTCCGAGCATGTTACCATTGTTGACAGGCACGGTGATTTAGGGGGGTATAAGAGTATAAAGTACAAATATTTCTATAAATGTAAAGAGTATAAAGTACAAGTATTTATATAAATATAAAGTACATATATTTATATAAATGTAAACAGTATAAAGTACAAATATTTATATAAAAATGCAGGGAGTAAAAGTAAAAAAGTTGCCAGAAAAATGAATACTCA
>CM035801.1:41209237-41214237 GCA_020466265.1 Siphamia tubifer | reverse complement strand
ATCATTATGTTAAATCATCATAATCATTATCATGTTAAATCATCAACATTATCATCATTATCATGTTAAATTGTCATCATTATCATCATCATGTTAAATCGTCATCAATATCATCATTATCATGTTAAATGGTCATCATTATCATCATTATCATGTTAAATCATCATCATTATCATGTTAAATGGACATCATTATCATGTTAAATGGTCATCATTATCATCATTATCATGTTAAATCATCATCATTATCATGTTAAATGGTCATCATTATCATCATTATCATGTTAAATCATCATCATTATAATCATTATCATGTTTAATCATCATTATCATCATTATCATGTTAAATCGTCATCGTTATCATGTTAAATCATCATCATTATAATCATTATCATGTTAAATCGTCATCATTATCATGTTAAATCGTCATCATTATCAAATCTATGCTGTGACCATGACGCAAAATTCAATATGGCGTCAGAAAGTAGCGAAGTGGGTTAATCTGGGTAAAACTGGGTCTGTTTCATCCTTATATGCGTCTACTTCTACAGGATGAATTTCGATCCGTCATGAATTGTTGACACTAGAGTGAGAACAGAGGAGGTGTGTACGAACACAGATAAACCGTTAAAGTAACAGAACTTCATTAATCTGTGATTTATCAAGTTAACAAACATCTGATTCTAACCCTATTTAGCACAGGTTCAAATGTGCAGTTGTCATTATTTATAGATTAATATCTTTTAATTTTACTGTTCTGACCCATTGGATCAAATCAGACTGAATGTGGAAAATGAAGACCCTAACCCTAACCCTAACCCCCCCCCCCCCCCGAGGAGGTGACGCTCTTATCTGTGTTCTTTTGAACTCTGCATGATGTTATCGTCCAATACACTTTGTCATCTTTTCTATGAACCATTCTGATGCTCTGTAGTTACCATGGAAACCCTCATCTTCTACAACATTGATTCAATTAAGACTCATGTAATTTAATAATCAATAGTGGAAGGAAAAGCTACTTTAATGTTCACTTAAATTATATATTCAGCAGAAAAAGTCACTTTTTCTTTACTTTTCTGTTATTTAATATTAATAACTTTTCAATTTACTGTGATATTTTACCTGATTAGTAAGTGAAACATGGGGAAATACGAAATAATGTAGCGGGTTATATTATGAGAAATGCTGAAAAAGTATATAAAATGACTCAGTTGGTAGAGCGGGTCATCCAGTAACTGAAGGGTTGGTGGTTTGAATCCCGCTCTGTCCTCCTCAGTCCGTTGTGTCCTTGGGCAAAGACACTTTACCCTCCAGTGTCACTCACACTGGTGTAGGAATGTTTGGTGGTGGTGGGAGGGGCCAGAGGTGGTGGTGGTGGGGGGGCTGTAGGCACAAAATGGCTGCCATGCTTCGGTCAGTCTGCCCCAGGACAACTTTGGATACATATGTAGTTTACCACCACCAGAGCGAGCATGTGAGAGTGAATGAATAATGGGTCACTAATGCACAGCTCTATATTAAGGAAGTTAAAATTATTTGACATCAATTCAATCTAACATTGATCAGATCATAATCATAAAAAATAATTATGAAAAATGCACATTTTCTCTTTTAGTTTTGCTGTAAAAAAGAGGAATAAATAATTAAATAAATAATGGAAAAAAGACTAGACTTTAACATTTTTTTTGAATAACCTGAGATAAAAAGTCAAAATCATGAGCTTTTTAACACCATTGTTTAAAAAATCCAACCATAAAAACCAAATGTACAGATTGTATGTGTAAATATGAGTCTACAATCTGACTTTAGGAACCTTAATGACAATAAAACCACATTTTCTCAGTATCCAGTAACCAGTGTTGTACCTGAACGAGTTCATTGAACGATCATTCATGAACGATGTCATATTTTTAATGAACGTGAACGACTCGTTCACTTTTACCAAATGAACAGGAAGTTGTGAACGTGGTTATTCTGGCATTTATTGAACTGTGCTCTTATTTAGTTCATATTTAGTTCTTATCACGTTGTAATTATTGAGTCCTATAAGGAATAAAATGGGATCAAAACACAATATTATCATAGATGTCATTTTTATATTATTCTGAACTAATGTTGGAAACATAATGTTGTGGAATAGAAAATGAGAAGCGTTGTGGGCGGGGCAGAGAGAAAGAGAGAGAGAGAGAGTGATGCAGAGAGTTTTTGGGAGTGGAGAAAAAGAGTTAAATGTACAGAGTGTGACCAGAGCAGGTGTTTGTCCCGTTCTTGTAAATAAACATTGAAAACTAAACTCAGTGAAACCACTCCTTATGTTTTAAGAACCTGCAGAGGGAAGTTAACCCTGGGGTAAGGTACTTACTTCGGCATTTTCCCCTGATTCCCTGACTATGGTCAGGATAACGTCAGGAACGTTAATAATAAGTTTATAATAATAACACAAAAAAAGAAGGAAAAAGTTAATTTTAGGATCCATGAACTTCTAGTTGATAATTTGTAAGAATGAACGATGAACTGAACTAATTCATATTGACTAACTTGAACTGAACTTTGAACTAGTTCCTAATTAAGGTCAACTTTCCCAACACTGCCAGTAACATGTGACAATCTAGAGACTATTAATATTCCAGGAATACAATATGAGGATGATTATAAAGTGTTTCTGTAGAAAATCTGCAGTTGGTATTAGTTCTTTAAGTGTGTGTAAGGAAGGATGGAAGTTGTTTTACACACCTTAAGAAGGCATGTGAATATGTTCATGTAATGAAGCTCCAGCTGTAATTAAAGTTATAATCATGTGATATTTACTCACAGGTCCACACACTGTGTCACCAGTTTTAACTGCAGTGTTTTAACATGTAGCATGTTTTTCACTTCCTCTGTACGGTGGCCGATAGGGGCCAAGGCACCGCATCGACCAAACGCTGCAAACACAAGAAAGATGCAACAACCAAAAACACACTTACAAACTTGGTCCTCATAAGACATGGAACCATGTGTGTGTGTCTGTGTGTGTGTGTGTGTGTGTGAGTGTGATCGTTGAAAACATATGTCGATCTTGTCCTTATCACCTCACATGTGGAGCAGGTCTCAGATCAGAACGACTCCACTGGAACAAACTAACACAGTTTGCACATGTTAGGTTGGTTTACTTGATGCTCAGGTTTGGGGGGGTGACAGAATGTTCTGTACTTCTACTGTTTCGCAGTTATGACATTTGAGAGGCCGGCAGGTAAAAGGTCAGAGGTCAACGTGACAATGTGTTCCTTGTTACCACTTTTTCCTTGTTCGTTATCTACTCTGAAAAGTCCACGGCACCGTACAAAACCACTCCGACCTTTGACCTCACATTGTAGGTTGCAGAATGCTGCGGGCTGTAAGTGGCTGCGTTGCCATGGCAACCAGCAAGGATGCATAGGTCAAGATTTACGGCCATTCTGACACACACAAAGTTAATTTACACCAGTAGCATGAACGCCCTAATGAACTATGGATCTAGATGATATATATATATATATATATATATATATATATATATATATATATATATATATATATATATATATATATATATATGCACATGTGGCGGTTTTGTGCTATTGGCAAGTGTAATTAGTAAATATATGAGCTACACAGAAACTTATTACACCACGGTATTAACTAAAATGTCGACTAGTTGACATGTCGACTTTCGTAGCACAAGTCGACTTAAATTTGGAGGAGTCGACAAGTCGCATGTTATTCTTTCTCTCCCTGCCTCCCTCTCTCACTCGCTCGCGCATGCATAAACACAAACCAGACGTAAACAAGAAACCTGCAGGTAAGACAGTTGTGTTGGGCTAACAAAACAATAGTGACACACACACATCGCATGCATGGAAATACTTCACTTTAGATGAAAAAAACAGCACAGCATCTGAAGAGGTATCGGCTAATGTGAATAATACAAGCAGCACTAGCTAGCTAACCTGTGTGATACAAGCAGCATTAACTAGCTAACCTGTGTGATACGAGCAGCATTAACTAGCTAACCTGTGTGATACGAGCAGCATTAGCTAGCTAACTTGTGTGATACGAGCAGCATTAGCTAGCTAACCTGTGTGATATGAGCAGCATTAGCTAGCTAACCTGTGTGATATGAGCAGCATTAGCTAGCTAACCTGTGTGATATGAGCAGCATTAGCTAGCTAACCTGTGTGATATGAGCAGCATTAGCTAGCTAACCTGTGTGATATGAGCAGCATTAGCTAGCTAACCTGTGTGATATGAGCAGCATTAGCTAGCTAACCTGTGTGATATGAGCAGCATTAGCTAGCTAACCAGTGATAAGCAGTGCTGACCACCTGCATTAAGACAACACACTCTTCTTTCCTCCAAACACATATGGACAGTGTTGTGTTCCTCTTGTTGACCTTAAACTTATCACACGTAAAATAAAAAGTGAGGACGTGTGGACAGTCCAGTTTTAGAGCCGTGGGTTCAGACCAAATGCAGACATATGTTCACCTACTGATGTTCACTTACATTTAACAGAAAACTCTTTGCTAACATTAGCATTTGTTTTGTTGCAGTTAAATGTTGTTTGTGTCAGTGGACATTGTTACGTTGTTACTGAACTTTAAGACAAGTTGCTCATTACTGGACAGACGTGTGTCCGTGTTTAGTGTTTTGTTTTTTTAGCCATGTGTCTGTTGTTTGTCTGCTAACAATGTGATGACGTCATCATGACCCAGTTGACGCGACGCGACTTTATTGACAAATAAGTCAACTTGAAAAAAACTGAAGTCGTTAATGTCCTTATATATATATATATATATATATATATATATATATATATATATATATATATATATACTCATATAATGACTTGGAATAATTTTGAAAAAAAAAAATACCCAGATGGACCATACATGCGTGCTCGCTTCAGTACGTGCACGTGTCTGGGTTATCCATATTGTGCACGTGTTAGCTAATGTTAGTAGTGTTTTAGAAATTTCAATC
>CM035801.1:41201604-41209137 GCA_020466265.1 Siphamia tubifer | reverse complement strand
TACTAATAATAATAATAATACTAATACTAATAATAATACTAATAATAATAATAATAATAATAATAATAACAATAACAATAATAATAATAATAATAATAATAATAATAATAATAATACTACTAATAATAATAATAATAATAATAATAATAATAATAACAATAACAATAATAATAATAATAATAATAATAATAATAATAATAATAATACTAATAATACTAATAATAATAATAATAATAATAATAATAATAATAATAATAATAATAATAACAATAACAATAATAATAATAATAATAATAATAATACTAATAATACTAATAATAATAATAATAATAAATAATAATAATAATAACAATAACAATAACAATAATAATAATAATAATAATAATAATAATAATAATAATAATAATACTACTAATAATAATAATAATAATAATAATAATAACAATAATAACAATAATAACAATAATAATAATAATAATAATAATAATAATAATAATAATAATAATAACAATAATAACAATAATAATAATACTAATAATAATAATAATAATAATAATAATAATAATAATAATAATAATACTAATAATAATAATAATAATAATAATAATAATAATAATAATAACAATAATAACAATAATAATAATAATAATAATAATAATAATAATATATTTTCTGTAAGGCTCTATTATTTCTAATGTTTCATGGTGGACACTTTGTTTTCATCGACAGGGTTTCAGTCCAGACTTTCATTAGTTGTTTTTTTTTTAACTAGTCCTAAAGTAAAAGTATAAATGTTTTAAACTCACTGATCCCAGAACAGCTGGAAAACTTTGTCATTGTTTCAGGCTTTGACTGGTTTAGTTTTTTTAGTTCATTCGTCATTATCTTTGGAGACACTGCAGCCCAGGGTCAGTGTTAGACACAGGCTGACTAGGCGGCCGCCTAGGCCACCAGACAGCCCCACATGTAGAATTGGGGGTAGTTGTTGGGGCAGTAGAATTAGCAGGGGCAGGACTTATCTGAAACTCCACCCATCGTGGTATGACTTTGTTGATATATTACTTTTTGAAAAATCTTTTGTGTATTTTTTTGCTTTTACTTGGTGTCTCTTTATGAGTCATGTGACTTGTCGTACAACATGGTTCAATAATTAAATCATCAGTCCTCACAAATTCATCATGTTCAACCCACTTGCGATGGCCTTTTTGTCTTTTATTTTCACACGTCTCAGTAACAAACACATCATCTTAGTAGAAAAAAGCAAAAGGTAAAAAACAAAAAACAATATCAGCTGATCAACATAATCATTCTGTCGTTTACAGGACACGGTCCAGAGACTGTGTCTTTATTACAGCACTCATATCAACTACACGTATCCATAGAAACCCACAGACCAATCAAAACTCAGCACCATCAACACAGTTCTAACCCTGCACTTATTCAAACTCATACATACTCAGAATTAATTTCCATAATTTGGCTCCAACACTAGCATTAGCATTAGCATTAGCATTAGCATTAGCATTAGCATTAGCACTAGCACCAGTGCTCCAACGATTAACATCCATTTATTGACCAAAATACAACCAAAACATAAACAAGAAAAGAAACAGAAAGAAGAAAAAAATACTTATTCCTTCTTTTCTACTGTACGTGAGGGGGGGGGGTCAAAGGTCAGCTGACTGCTGCTCCGCCCACAAACTCTGTTAGTTGCAGCACATCGTTAGTGTCTGTTTTTATTTTATTTATTTATTTGGTTTGTCTTTTGGTGGATCATATGGAGTTATTTTGGGGGGGGGGGGCACCAGACGTCCCACAGAATCAGAATATTAAGATGGTGGACGATAAGAACAGACTCTAAATGGATGAAGCACTGCTTAGACTTTTTATATTTATCTTATAACTGAATTTTTAGGTCATAATTGTAACTTTTTTTGAATGTTAGAATATTGTCTTTTTATGACATAACTTTGCATTTTTATCTTAGATTTAGATATTTTATTTATCTCATGAGTTTGGCCTTTGACCTTAAAATTCTGAGATAAAAAGACAAAGTTCTGACTCTTTATCTCACCATTTGGACTTCAGTCAGTGTGTCTTATTTATGAAAAACCCTAAACATTTAACCATTCATTGACAGTGCGCCTTATAGTGCAGGAAATATGGTTTAAAAAAAACCTTTAAAACATAAATGTTTGCTTTAGTTTCTTTACAACATTCACATTATGTCAGTGGTTCTGGACAAACACATGTTTTAACTCTTTGCTCTTCTTTAAAACTATGATCATAAACAGTTTATAGCATCATCATCATCATCATCATCATCATCATCTTCCTCTCTGCATCCCATTTATTTTTCAGATTAATTTTATTATAAATCCACAAACATAAAACAGACCACTTCCAAACCCCGGCTCCGTGACCTGATCCCAAGTCTGTTATGTTGTTCCAAGATAAATGACAAAGTCCACAACAGAAGAGTCCGGAACGTTCCACGGCTCTCGCTCAGACGATAAAGTTACAGACGTTGGTTTAAGCCAGAGGAGCTTTAGAGCACGATGAGTTCACGACCACTGGACTGAAGAAGACGAGGAAGACGAGGAAGACGAGGAAGACGAGGAAGACGAGGAAGAAGAAGAAGACGAGGAAGACGAGGAAGACGAGGAAGACGAGGAAGAAGAAGAAGACGAGGAAGACGAGGAAGACGAGGAAGACGAGGAAGAAGAAGAAGACGAGGAAGACGAGGAAGACGAGGAAGAAGAAGAAGACGAGGAAGACGAGGAAGACGAGGAAGACGAGGAAGAAGAAGAAGACGAGGAAGACGAGGAAGAAGAAGAAGACGAGGAAGACGAGGAAGACGAGGAAGACGAGGAAGACGAGGAAGAAGAAGAAGAAATATCTGTAAGCACTTCAGCTGCGTCACGTCTAACACACAAACAAACATCTTTACAATGGCAGACACAACAACAACACAACAACAACAACAACAACAACAACAACAACAACAACAGAAGCAACAACACAACAACAACAACAACACAACAACAACAACACAACAACAACACAACAACAACACAACAACACAACAACAACACAACAACACAACAACAACAGAAGCAACAACACAACAACAACAACACAACAACAACAACACAACAACAACACAACAACAACAGAAGCAACAACACAACAACACCAACACAACAACAACAACAACAACAGAAGCAACAACACAACAACACCAACACAACAACAACAACAACACAACAACAACAACAACAGAAGCAACAACACAACAACAACAACAACAACAGAAGCAACAACACAACAACACAACACCAACAACACAACAACAACAACACAACAGAAGCAACAACACAACAACACAACACCAACAACAACAGAAGCAACAACACAACAACACAACACCAACAACACAACAATAACAACAACAAAACAACAACAACAACAACACAACAACACAACAACAAAAACACAACAACAACAACAACAACACAACAACAACAACAACAACAACACAATAACACAATAACACCAACAACACAACACCAACAAATGTTATAATTATTTAAAAAAATTAAACTAAAATAATTGAAAACATTTGAATAACTCCAAATTTAAAAAATCCAAAAATATTTAAAATTCAAATAAAAAATTACAAAAATACATACAAATAATTTTCAAAATTATTCAAAAATAACTAAACATCCATTTCCCTCATGCTTTATGGGGACTTCTGTAAAAAAACAAATTCATGTCTTTATAGGGACACATCATTTCTGTTTTACTAGTGAGGACCTTTATTTATATTTGACCCTCATGGGGACTTGAACTGGGTCCCCATAGTGTCAGAGGCAGTCACACAGTCACCCCACGGTGTGACTGTGTAAATGTATCAATGTCCCCATAAAGATAGGAATAGAAACCCACACACAGAAAGGGTTTTAGTCGATAAAATTAAACGTTTGTTACTTTAATTGGATGATGTTTTATTTAGATAAAAACTGTCTGTGGTTTTAACAGGTTCAATGTGTGGAGACGTGTTTGTATTTTTATCCATTTATTAAAACTTAAACCGAACGCTGGTGGAAACTGGAGGGGGGGCTTTAGGACACTCCTGGCCCTGGGGCCCAGAACCTCCTTAATGCGGCCCTGGACCTGGATGAGACTAGTGTTGTCAAAAAAATCGATTTTAGATACTAAATCGATATTGACCCTTGGTATCTAATTAGATACTAAGTTGCTGGAAAATCGATTTTTGTTTTTATGGCGTCGCCGCTTTTTTGTAGCGGGTAACGTTAAGAATTGTAAACAGGCATCAACGCAGTCAGCTCTGGCACAGCCGTAATGCCGGCGTGTAAGTTAAAGTCTCTTTTTTTCTCCAGCTGCCTCTGACAGCACACGGGATGACGCCAGTGCGACCACAGACCTATACACTATTTCTATAGGTCTGTGATTGGACCATCCGATGCAACTTTGCTTTTAAAGGCCTCCATATAGTCGAACGTTTATGCGCGCGGGCGGCAGCCAGGCGGTAGCGCATAGTATCACGTTACCACCACGGAGGCCACCGTGAGCATGTCAGCCTATCATTTTTGACGTGCGCGCTGTTAGTCCCGCAAGGGGTCCGCGGTGGTCACATGATGCAATACGCTGCCGCCCGCGCACATAATGCTCGACCATAAAGAGTCTTACAGTTAGCACTGCAGAAGGACTTGAACAAAAAGATAGACCTACCTTAACTTACCAAGAGATAGACATGCATTTATTCTGCACCCGCACTCACTACCTTTTTTTAACAGTCCATGGAGGACATTTTAAAAGGAATCCCTCACATCTCCAGTATCGAAATTAGTATAGAGTATTATCCTTAGTATCGGTATCGAGTTGGAAATTTTAGTATCGTGACGACACTAGAGGAGACCATAGTTTTACTGTCATCAACTTTTATCACATTTTCATCCAGTTCAGTTCAATTCTTCTCACCAGGTTCCTCCTCTTCTTAATGTTCTCCTCCTCCTCCTCTTCTTCTCCTCCTTCAGTGCTCCTCCTCCTCCTCTTCTCCTCCTCCTTCAGTGCTCCTCCTCCTCTTCTTCTCCTCCTTCAGTGCTCCTCCTCCTCCTCTTCTCCTCCTTCAGTGCTCCTCCTCCTCTTCTTCTCCTCCTTCAGTGCTCCTCCTCCTCCTCTTCTCCTCCTTCAGTGCTCCTCCTCCTCTTCTCCTCCTCCTTCGGTGCTCCTCCTGCTCCTCCTCCTCCTCTTCTCCTCCTTCAGTGCTCCTCCTCCTCCTCTTCTCCTCCTTCAGTGCTCCTCCTCCTCCTCTTCTTCTCCTCCTTCAGTGCTCCTTCTCCTCTTCTCCTCCTCCTTCGGTGCTCCTCCTGCTCCTCCTCCTCCTTCAGTACTCCTCCTCCTCTGCTCCTCCTTCAGTGCTCCTCCTCCTCCTCTTCTCCTCCTTCGGTGCTCCTCCTCCTCCTCTTCTCCTCCTTCAGTGCTCCTCCTGCTCCTCTTCTCCTCCTTCGGTGCTCCTCCTCCTCCTCTTCTCCTCCTTCAGTGCTCCTCCTCCTCCTCTTCTCCTCCTTCAGTGCTCCTCCTCCTCCTCTTCTCCTCCTTTGATGCTCCTCCTCCTCCTCTTCTCCTCCTTCAGTGCTCCTCCTCCTCCTCTTCTTCTCCTCCTTCAGTGCTCCTCCTCCTCCTCTTCTCCTCCTTCAGTGCTCCTCCTCCTCTTCTCCTCCTTTGATGCTCCTCCTCCTCCTCTTCTCCTCCTTCAGTGCTCCTCCTCCTCTTCTCCTCCTTTGATGCTCCTCCTCCTCCTCTTCTCCTCCTCCTTCGGTGCTCCTCCTGCTCCTCCTCCTCCTCTTCTCCTCCTTCAGTGCTCCTCCTCCTCCTCTTCTCCTCCTCCTCCTCTTCTCCTCCTTCAGTGCTCCTCCTCCTCCTCTTCTTCTCCTCCTTCAGTGCTCCTCCTCCTCCTCTTCTCCTCCTTCAGTGCTCCTCCTCCTCCTCTTCTCCTCCTTCAGTGCTCCTCCTCCTCCTCTTCTCCTCCTTCAGTGCTCCTCCTCCTCTTCTTCTCCTCCTTCAGTGCTCCTCCTCCTCCTCTTCTCCTCCTTCAGTGCTCCTCCTCCTCCTTCAGTGCTCCTCCTCCTCTGCTCCTCCTTCAGTGCTCCTCCTCCTCCTCTTCTCCTCCTTCAGTGCTCCTCCTCCTCCTCTTCTCCTCCTTCAGTGCTCCTCCTCCTCTTCTTCTCCTCCTTCAGTGCTCCTCCTCCTCCTCTTCTCCTCCTTCAGTGCTCCTCCTCCTCCTCTTCTCCTCCTTCAGTGCTCCTCCTCCTCCTCCTTTGCTCCTCCTCCAGTGTTGTGACCCACACCTCCTCGTTGTTAATCTTCGTCTTTTTATTTTGACTCTTCGTTTCCTAAACCCTCTCGTTTTACTGCTGCACTCACTTCCTGTTCCCTGATGGATTAGTTTGAGGAAAACATTATATTTAAGCCTTTGGTAACTATGACCTTTGACCCCCCCTTGAAGGAACAGAACCTCCACAGTTGGACGTTCTATTTTCACCTCCTTATGTTTTTTTTTTTTTACTGGCGTTCGTTACCAAATCGACTTTTCTTCAACTATGTCGATCGGGAGCGTTTTCATCTTCGTCTCTTCGCGCTCTCGTCATCAGTTCTTGACAGATCGTTCTGAAATTTGGTTTGTACAAGGAAACGGAAACATGGAAGAAACGGACCGAATTTCATCTGGATCGCTTACTTCCAGTCTGACGCCATTTTGACCTTTTGATTTGGTCAAATATTTAATATTTTAATAAAGTTATGGATGTATTTTGATAAACTTTAGATAAGTTAAGATATGTTGGGACTGTGACGAGGAACACGATGAAGGAGGGGGTCGTTGGTCTGTGGTGGCTCCACCCATTATTGGAATCTTTCACATAAAGCGAGTTTGGTACTTTTTATTTTGCTTCACTCACTTTGGCTATAATGGCTAATGCTAACAGGACCGCTAACCCTTTATTTTCTCCGTTCAAAAGTTCTTTCTATAAATGATGTCAGTCTGTTTGTGTAAGTTACTCATCCCTATAATTAGATCTGGAGAGATAAAATAAACTTAATTACTATGTTACTACACTGAATTAATGAATAGTAGTACTTGCTGGTCGTAGTAATAATACTAATAGATTTTATTTTACGACCCTTGTTTACACTCCAGTCAGTAAATAGTCACAGTAAGATTTAATTTTGCAGAATGTTATTATCAGTCTGTGGATTTAAAACTTTTAATGTGGACATTATTATGTAACAGTTTAATAATTGACAATCTTATAACACATGTAATATCACAGTAAAATAAAAAAGGAATTTAAATTTGCATTTACATCATTATAGATTGAGAAATACCCCCCCCCCCCCCCCCCCCCCCCACACACACACACACACACACACACACACACTCTGTTTGGAGTTTGTGGACTTTATAATTCTAAGGTGAGATTTATAAAATGGTTTTCTGATGAATCA
>CM035801.1:41191604-41196604 GCA_020466265.1 Siphamia tubifer | reverse complement strand
AACATTTCAGAATTTTGTCTTGTCTTCATTTTATTACCCATTTCCTTCCACATTTCACTCATTTTCTTCACCAATTTGTGGCAACATTTTATTAGTTTTATTCCAGAAGCATTTCACTTGTAAATCAGTGTAATTTCGGGAACAAATGATGTGTTTTAGTCGAGTTCCAATAACACCAAACCACAAACTGTGGAGTTCCTTTGTCTTCCATCCAGGACCAAACAGCAGCCGCTCATCTGAACTAAAATAACACTTTGACATTTATCCCAGTAATCATCAATATGGACTAATATGTCAGTGTTTATAGCAGCCATATTGTGCAGCTCTACCCACAATCCCACCTGGGGCTGACATTTGGTCTGCAGCAGGTTCACTCCAGACTCCAGTGACTCATGTGCAGAGTGATTTAACGTCTCCTCGGCAGCATTTGTGTTGAGCCGCCCTTCCAGTCTGGCTCGTTACGTAAAGGCTTCGCTGATGAGCTTGTTCTGAGCGCTGCAGAACGAACGCAGCTGCTGACATTACAGCCCAGACTGTTACCGTCCACTTGGTTTGGTTCTGAATCACTGATCACACATGATCCAGTCCACGCTATACGCTCGACAACACTGATGCACTGTGGGAAATAGAAAGTCAGCACCCCCTGGTGTCAGGACCCAGACTCATGTTCCCAACTGGCACATGTCAAAAACACTCCTCACATGGTTTAGTTTTATACAAACTAAAACAGGAATCAAAGGTCAAACACAGGGTTACTATAGCGACGCAGCCTTTGCTAACTATGCACTGAAATTATTGTGGAATATAATTCCAAAACACACTGAATATATTTAAAACCAGGCTATAAAATAGTTTATTTTAATCAGCCTTTGAAAGGAGAAGAAAATGGGGTCATAATTCCGAAACCAGGAATGCTTTTTTTTTTTAAAATTCTATTCCATTTTATTCTATTTTACTGACATTTTTGAATTTATATATATAATCAGTTACTATTGTATTTTTAATTCACCCTTATGCAAATTCTTGCAAATTTAATTTTATTTCTTGCACTTTTTAAATCTTAAAATGTATGTATAATCAATTTATTTAATTTTAATTCTTGTACTTTTAAAATGCATTAGATTATGATTACACACAAAATTATAAAATTTTATTTTAATTATAAACCACTGTGAATGACTTTGGGCTACACCTTCTGTATGAAAGGTGCTATAGAAATAAATTATTATGACTATTATTATTTAAACCAGGGATGTCAAACTCATTTCAGTTCAGGGGCATTGAACATTAAGCCAAATTTGACCTACAGAGGGACGGACCATTCAATTAATAATATAAAAATGCTTTCAACTCCAAACGTCCCTTTATGCTTTAGAGTTACAGCTGCACAATATATAGTTTGAACATAGACAAAGCAATAGTCACATCGCAGGTCCTGCAATTATTTTTTATTAATTTGTGTAATATATATATATATATATATATATATATATATATATATATATATATATATATATGTGTGTGTGTGTGTGTGTGTTTGTGTGATTGTGTGTCCATATGTTAAGTGTATTTCTATTTCTATATTCTATTAACATATGTATTGTCCTATATGTATATTGATAAAATATGGAAATATACATTTTGTTTCCTAAGGGTTTGACAGAAAACATGACTTACATTAGACTGAACCACTGCTCTTCTTTTTTTCGGTGTGTCATGAATCTGGGTCTTCTGTCTGTAAACACAAAAAAGGTTGAAAACTCAAAACTCCTGCGTTTCTAACATGTTTTATTTTATTTAATGTTTAAGTCACCAGGTTTTCCCGGAGTGTGTGGAGAGATGAAATGCGGTGTCCACAATGTGATCAATGTGATTTAATTTGAACATCCGGTATTATGAGTCTACACCTTCAGAATAAACATCATAAAAGAATTTAACAACCGCAACTTCAAGATACTACATAGAACTAATGGGATACAGCTATTATAACAGACACACTGTTTTTCTTCCTTTTTTCGTTTTAATTGTAGTCATAATATCGCAGTTTCATTACATCGCCGTTTTATTTTGAAGGTAACCGGGCGGAAGTGCACTCTAAAGTTAGCTAGTGTAGACATTATGACGGTTAGCTACTGTTACACCAACATTTAACAATATTCATTCTTTTTTACTCCTGTATTTAAGTTACAGGTGCTCGTAGGTGTGATTATGCTGTTGTGGTTTTAAATTAACGGCAGACTTGAACCGGTCCCGGTCCACATTTAGCCGTCCTTGTGTATTCGTCTTATTGAACGTTAGCAGTACCGGGTCAAACATGTGGGTTTTCGGTTACGGCTCTCTGATATGGAAAGTGGATTTTCCCTATGAAGAAAAGAGAATTGGTTATATCAAAGGCTTCAGTCGGCGGTTTTGGCAAGGCAGCACCGACCACCGGGGGGTACCTGGCAAGGTGAGGGCATCCCGGTTCAAGGCAGGTGCAGACGGTAGCTTTCAGGAGGAACCAGTAAAACTAGTTACTCTTCCATAAAAATAATTCTAAGTTATTTAGTTAAAGTCTAGGGCTCAATAAGCATGAAAAGTTATCAAATCTAAAGAGCTAAATGTCATTTTAAATAAACCATAAATGCTACAGATTATTCGTGATGCATTCACGTGTTTCCGTGTCATGTACATTTGCCTACTTCCTAATTCAGAACTACTTGTTTGACATCTGAACCATTTGTCATGTTCTATAAATACATGCTCTAAAAGAACTTATTTTTATTTGCAATTTGTGTCAAATGCTTTCAATAGTTTAGAGAATAAAACTAAAATGTTAATTTTACACAAACATGTAAATGTTCAAATCAGATCAACTGGTCTCATGTCATTAACATGTTAATATTGTTGTTTATGTTGGATGGAATAATCACTAGTCTATAAACTGAATTATTCTATGGGGATAAATAAAGTAGTTAGAATTTAATTTGTATTTCACTTCCAGTGCTCAGTAGTTTTTTTCTATATTGTGTTTAATATACCTGTACATTATGACCGTGTTCATATTGATTATTTACTGACAGTAGTATTTGTTTACTGGGTGGATTCATGAGTCAGCAGGTGAAAAGTTAAACTGTGGAAGTAACTGACTGTGACCAAGGCTGTAGAATAATGTTCCAGTTGTCTACAGGTTTATATATGTTCACTGACTGCCTAATATTACAAAAAAAACTGACATTACCATTTTTTTTTAACCCTGTGATATATTAAAAAAAAGGTCAGTTGTAAATAACAGTTGTGTGGTGTCGACACTAAAACAGATTAGTGGTCGACACTGAACATACATTTAACCGCCATCCTTCTGGAACTGAAATAATTAAACAAAATTAAAAATAAGACAAATCTATAAAATAACATAAAAAATTAAATAAAAAAATATATACACAAAATAAAAAAAAAATTGCAAGACCTACACTGTGACTATTGCACACATGTACATTACGATGTCAAAATAATTCTATAAAATTCAAAATAGATTGAAAAAAATAATACAATTAAAAATGTTTCCAGGACCTGCGATGTGACTGTGGGGAACTTAAACCTGTTAAAACCTGGGTCCATTTTGGGGCTGTTTGGTGGTCAAAGACATGCCCGAACTAAACAGATTATATCTCTGCAATTACAAACTATGTGAATTATGTTGGTATGAAAGTAAAGATCAGACATGTGAGTCCATCAGAAGTATAAACATCAGTGTAGATGGAACATAAATAAATGAAGACATTTTACCCTCGCCCACAAAAAAAACTGCATTTTATAGTAAATATCACCTGTAAATATATGTAATGGGAGTTTTAAAACTCTAGAAAATCATATGCTAACATTTGGACAATACCTGTGGAAAAAAAATGATATTACTGAAGTGAAGACGAGCAAAATGACAGGTTTATGTAAAGAGACGTCTGGGCGTTCTGCAGTTTGGCATTATCTGTGACCTTTGACATTTGTTAATTTAAAATAATTTAATTTGAATCACATGTCATTATAGGTCTTAAAAAACCCAATAACAGCTTGTTTTGTATTTTTAATATAATGAATCATCCTTGTGTCCATTGTGTTCATGTGTGTTCAGTAGTGCAGCCAGCAGGGCCGTAGCTCTGGTCTGCTTTGGCCCATTTCTGTGATTGACATCTTATTTTAATCCTCTGACCCAATAGAATCAAGCTTTGGTCACTACATGTCAATCACCTCGTTAGCCAATCACCAGTGACCGAATACGTGTGACACACACTCATGAACGTTTGCTTCGTCCAATCACACACCACCTCAGACCCTCAGACCCCTCCTCCATTCTGCTATTGGACCCAAAGCCCGTCAGGAAGTTTAAATACTTCCTTCACAGCAGTTTTATTCTGCTCAATTTAACTTCATCTAAAGGTAAAGACAATATTTTTTTTTGGAAGCGAGTTGTTGTTTTTCTTTAATGTTGTTGTTGTTGTTGGTTCAGTGAATGTTGGTTGAAAAGTGATAAAAATGGTTCCGTTGGATGCTGTGTAGCTAATGAGTGTTAGCTTTGTTTACAGTGATCAGCTGATAGTTTAAACATGTTTATCCGTTGTCGGCTTTTACGATTAAAACTGATTTAATGGATGGTTATTTTAATTGTTAGGGTTATCTAACCCTAACAATTATAAAAATGTTTTATATGAACTTTCTGTGGATATACATCATTAGCATATGCATAAAAATTAACACATTCAGTGCGTCGCTCTACAGCCTGACTGCTCTGGGAACAGCTTAAGGCTCCGCCCCTTCCAGAGGTTCATGGGGCCTGAGGTCAGAAAATGAATGAATGGTATTCAATGGTAAATAAACTGTTAAATGGTATCAGGTTTGTCATGTGACCTGAATCCCACACATGTTGTTCCTCATAATAAATAATAATTATTAATGTTTCATCTGCTTCTGTTAATGAACGACTGATTCATCTGTGAATAAAACCTGTTCATAATTTAAACTAC
>CM035801.1:41179104-41186604 GCA_020466265.1 Siphamia tubifer | reverse complement strand
TGAGAAAATGATCAAACTCCCTCATGTTTCCTGTCTGGAACAACCTTTAGTCAAATTCCCTGATATTCCAGAAATTCCCAGACCTGTGGGAATCCTGTGTGTGTTAGCATTTGATGCTACAGTGTCTGTAAAATATGGAAGGCTGACAGGGACAAACAACATGGCGACGGGGGGTTGTTCCACCCCGAAGGGAAATATTTTTCAATAGTCACGTGGGGTCAATCCATTATTCCACTTATTCTACGGTTATTCCACTTTATTCCTGCTACTACTCTAACAGAGTAGATAAAACAGCCGTTACAACATAGTGAATATTTAGTTTCAAAGTGACCGAACTACCTGCAGAGTGATATGGTACCGTGAATCTGAAGTGACAAAACTTGCTGCCATTGGCAGCGGGCGTTAACGGCGCAGCGGGTGGTTATCGTAAAAAATCCGGCTGCTGAAGGCTGGGAACGTCCATTTAAAGTGAACAGGAGCTGTCGGAACGTTCTAGAAGGACGTAGAATAGAAAAATAAAAACCAACATCTCAGTACAAATGACTCAGAGCTTTTATTTAACAGTTAACATGTGAATAATTGTACATAATATTACACTATGGGACAGTTTATTTTATTATTACTATATATACAGGCTTCATCACAATAGGTTGATGTCACATGACATTATATAGACAGTGTGCGATTTTCAAATGGAGGGCAGGAAGTGAAGGAATGTGACGAAAATGTTGATGTTTAGTGTAGTTTACGGCTGCGACAATCG
Organism: Siphamia tubifer; assembly: GCA_020466265.1. NCBI lineage: Eukaryota > Metazoa > Chordata > Actinopteri > Kurtiformes > Apogonidae > Siphamia > Siphamia tubifer. The sequence continues at coordinate 41,185,841 of CM035801.1, read as the reverse complement.
TTCTAATCCAGAGAAGGAAAAGTGATTTTTTTACAGTACCAAAGATTGTCACTCATAAAGGTGAGAAATGGAAAAAAGTCAAAGAAAAAACACTGTGAAAAAGTGGATTTTAAATCTACGTTTGTCGTCGGGAGGAGCAGAGTTTGCTAATGCTAATGCTAATGCCCATGTCTGCAGCGTTCCATAGTGAACTTTGTTAGTGGATGTGTTATATATAATTAGGTTGTGTTTAAATGTTTATTTACACTGTTGTCATTATGGTTTAACTAGACACAGCAACATTCACATTAACTGCTACAGCTAACCGCTAGCAGTATCGACTAATGTCAAAAAGCTTCCATTGTTGGAAAATCTTTGTCTTTTGTTCAAAACTCATTAATTTTCATCAGATTCAGGTCATTTTTAACTAACTGTATGTATCTGTGTTTGGACACTGGATCTACATCTGTACAATAAACACTCACTTCAATGCTTATTTCCATAGCGACCGTCTCCATGGTTACTTCCATAGCAACCGTCTCCATGGTTACTTCCATAGCAACCGTCTCCATGGTTACTTCCAAAGCGACCGTCTCCATGGTTACTTCCAAAGCGACCGTCTCCATGGTTACTTCCATAGCAACCGTCTCCATGGTTACTTCCAAAGCGACCGTCTCCATGGTTACTTCCAAAGCGACCGTCTCCATGGTTACTTCCAAAGCGACCGTCTCCATGGTTACTTCCAAAGCGACCGTCTCCATGGTTACTTCCATAGCGACCGTCTCCATGGTTACTTCCATAGCGACCGTCTCCATGGTTACTTCCATAGCGACCGTCTCCATGGTTACTTCCTGCCCTCCAGCTGAAATCACGTCATATTCACGTGACTGAAACCAACCTATTATATGATTCACAGTCGCACATATCGTTATTTAGTGCAATAGATTGAGTCTGACATTAAGTCACGACTGTAGAAAGGTGACTCCATTGTGCGAAACTTTAGAAAACAAACATTTAGATAATTCTAGACCCACTCCTTCCTCACTATGACACCCTTCACCTTTCGCAGCCTTTTCTATTTTCTTTTTAGTGGAATTTTACATGTTTTCTTTTCATACATTGTGTTCCATGGGGTTCCCCAAGGTTCTGTGTTTGGCCCACGACTGTTTATACTGTGCACCACAGGTGTCAATCATGCGGTCCTTTTAATTAAATTACAATTTATAATCAGATTAATCATGATGAATTAATCTGCATTAATGAAAAGAAAATAGTTAATATTTTATTTTACATCTGAGATAGTTTGACGTCTTTAGTGAATCTGTTCCTTATCTGGTTATGATCAAGCTTTGGAGAAAGTTAAATATTTCCAGATTAAAGTCTTATTTAAACTAAAATAAGTGTTTGATGAATAAAACTCATGTCTCTGTTGTTAAATATGAAAATAAATCTGGTGGAAAAAACTGTCATAGTTTTATGAGAAAAGTCCTAATATTATGAGACGACACTTTAATTTACATTTAAAGGTTCAAACTCTACACACACGAAGGACTAAAAGTGCCAAAAATAAATAAATACATCATTAATTAATTAATTGAACATGTCATGAATTAATTAAAATTGGAATTAAATAGATAAATGTGTCATTAATTCATTAAAATACCAATTTGAGGTAAATTAATGTATTAATTCATTATTTGTGTTGCAGTGGATCATGAATTTATTTTATCTGTCAAACTCATCCATCAAAGTCAGTGGGCGGAGCTACATTTGGGAGCGTTTGAGCCAGCGTTTTTTCAGTTTTTATCTCATTATTTTGACTTATGTAAATTTTAACCAAGAAATAATTAATTAGTCAAATGATGTTTTGTTTTTTTTACCTAAAAGTAATTAATGCCACATTTATCTATTTAATTAAAATTTTAATTAAGTAATTATTTAATAATGTATTTAATGTTGGCACTTTTATTTCTCCATTTTCACCTGTTTGTGTTTGTTTTAATATTTGCTCAAATGTGTATTAACATAATAAACGTTAATAAGACTGTAATTAACTATTAAGTAGTTAAGTTAATGTCAGAGTCTATAAAAAGCCTCCTTTGGGGCAAATAAATAAATAAATAAATAAATAAACGCCAGGGAACTGAAACATTAGAAAAGGTTTGGAGGGAATTTATGAAAATGATAACATTTTTGTCATGGTGTTAGGGGGTCATCAGGGGTCTCCAAACTATTCCACAAAGGGCGGGTGTGGCTGCAGGTTTTTGTTCCAACCAACCAAGAGTTCACAGTTTGACCTTTGAACTCTCTGAAGAGTGACATCAGTCTGGTGTTCTGCTGCTGTTGGAATAAAAACCTGCAGCCACACCCCTGATGTTAGGTTTGGGTCAAAGGGTTGTAAAAATCACTGGTTGGCAGCGCCCCCTCGTGGCAGGTATCCATAACATTCAAAATGGCCGCCACTGAAAGCATTTATTCTGGTGTCTGTTGTATTTTTGTAAGTCTGTCTGTTTTTTGTCTGGGCTTTTACTTTGACATGTGGGTTTACGTTCACCCATCACCTACTTTCCTCCTAGTCAAGTGTGTCTCCACCCATTAATTCATCCCAATGTGTCTCACCTGTGTTCATACACTTATATACACTGTCCTCCAAAATAAAAGTACATATCTGTCCTCCAAAATAAAAGTCAGTCAGTAACAGACACCAAAGTAATAAAATAACCTTTAACCTACAGTTGTTGTTGTTCAGTCCCAGTAGTTGTAGATTATTGGACATGAGGCAGTTATTGTTACTGTTTATTAACTAGTTCTATATTAACTAGTTCTATATTAACTAGTTCTACCAAAACCACAGTGGGACTGATATATGGATTAATACTGGGACTGATTAGGGACTGGGAACTTAGACTTTACTGAATGAACCTTATATATGAAAAACCTTCATAAATACATTCATTGACAGTCCACCTTATAGTCCAGTCCACCTTATAGTCCAGTCCACCTTATAGTCCAGTCCACCTTATAGTTCAGTCCACCTTATAGTCCAGTCCACCTTATAGTCCAGTCCACCTTATAGTCCAGTCCACCTTATAGTCCAGTCCACCTTATAGTCCAGTCCACCTTATAGTTCAGTCCACCTTACAGTCCAGTCCACCTTACAGTCCAGTCCACCTTATAGTCCAGTCCACCTTATAGTCCAGTCCACCTTATAGTCCAGTCCACCTTATAGTCCAGTCCACCTTATAGTCCAGTCCACCTTATAGTCCAGTCCACCTTATAGTCCAGTCCACCTTATAGTTCAGTCCACCTTACAGTCCAGTCCACCTTATAGTCCAGTCCACCTTATAGTCCAGTCCACCTTATAGTCCAGTCCACCTTATAGTCCAGTCCACCTTATAGTCCAGGTCACCTTATAGTCTAGTCCACCTTATAGTCCAGGTCACCTTATAGTCTAGTCCACCTTATAGTCCAGTCCACCTTATAGTCCAGTCCACCTTATAGTCCAGGTCACCTTATAGTCTAGTCCACCTTATAGTCCAGTCCACCTTATAGTCCACTTCACCTTATAGTCCAGTCCAGTTTGTAGTCCAGTTCACCTTATAGTCCAGTCCAGTTTGTAGTCCAGTCCACCTTATAGTCCAGTCCACCTTATAGTCCAGTTCACCTTATAGTCCAGTCCACCTTATAGTCCACTCCACCTTATAGTCCAGCAGGGTCTTAAATGGACATAGGTAAGGACACAGTAATGGTCTTTAGTGTCTTTGTGTTTAGTTTTACTCGTACTTTAACAGTTACTGAACAAACACTATTTTCTCCAAAACATTTGAGATGAAACATTTTATTATATGATGAAAAAAACACAATAACTGATTTGTCATAAAATGCCGTTAGTGTGTTTTTGTTTTTGTAGACAGTACTGTCCAGTGTGGATCTTTCTTCTGCATTAGTGATACGTTAGCGATACCTTTGCGATACCTTAGTGATACGTTAGCGATACCTTAGTGATACGTTAGCAATACATTAGCGATACATTAGCGATACGTTAGCAATACCTTAGTGATACGTTAGTGATACCTTAGTGATACATTAGCGATATCTTAGCGATACGTTAGCGATACCTTAGTGATACGTTAGCGATACATTAGCGATACCTTAGTGATACGTTAGCGATATCTTAGTGATACGTTAGTGATACGTTAGCGATACCTTAGTGATACGTTAGCGATACCTTAGTGATACGTTAGCGATACCTTAGTGATACGTTAGCGATACCTTAGTGATACGTTAGCGATACCTTAGTGATACGTTAGCGATATCTTAGTGATACGTTAGTGATATCTTAGCGATACGTTAGCGATACCTTAGTGATACGTTAGCGATACATTAGCGATACCTTAGTGATACTTTAGTGATACGTTAGCGATATCTTAGTGATACGTTAGTGATACGTTAGCGATACCTTAGTGATACGTTAGCGATACCTTAGTGATACGTTAGCGATACCTTAGTGATACGTTAGCGATACCTTAGTGATACGTTAGCGATACCTTAGTGATACGTTAGCGATACATTAGCGATACCTTAGTGATATGTTAGCGATACCTTAGTGATACGTTAGCGATACGTTAGCGATACCTTAGCGATACCTTAGTGATACCTTTGCGATACCTTGGTGATACGTTAGCGATACCTTAGCGATACCTGAGTGATACGTTAGCGATACTGTAGTGATACCTTAGTGATACGTTAGCGATACCGTAGTGATACCTTAGTGATATGTTAGCGATACCTTAGTGATACGTTAGCGATATCTTAGTGATACGTTAGTGATATCTTAGTGATACATTAGCAATACGTTAGCGATACCTTAGTGATACCTTAGCGATACCTGAGTGAGACGTTAGTGATACCGTAGTGATACCTTAGTGATACGTTAGCGATACCGTAGTGATACCTTAGTGATACCTTAGTGATACCTTAGTGATACGTTAGCGATACCGTAGTGATACCTTAGTGATACCTTTGCGATACCTTAGTGATACGTTAGCGATATCTTAGTGATACGTTAGTGATATCTTAGTGATACATTAGCAATACGTTAGCGATATGTTAGCGATACCTTGGTGATACGTTAGCGATACCTGAGTGATACGTTAGTGATATCTTAGTGATATGTTAGCAATACCTTAGTGATACGTTAGCGATATCTTAGTGATACGTTAGCGACACCTTAGGAATACGTTAGCGACTGTCCTTTTGAGTGTTTGTGGACCACCTGTGTACTGACCCTGGTTCTGCTCCAGTCTACAGAGGTAAAATGCTTTGATGTCACATGATCCCATGACGCTGTAGTCGTGTCACCACATTGGACGCAAGAAAACATCATGTGTCGACACATTCCAACACGCTGCCATTTTCTCACCATTATAGTCAAACCCAGACCGTCCTGGTCCCACTGTGGGTCCATCATGTGTCGACAGTTGTATGAATGGAGTCAACAGACGGAGTTTCCTTCTGCAGAATCCATAGAGACGGTGGACATGTCTGGACGCTATACACTGTAAGACATTTTATAGTGTTCATTTTATATCTGGGAGGTTGAGTTTCGATAATTCCACATGAGCTGTGGTTTATTTATGCCAGTAGACGTCGGTAGATGCTTCCTCAATTCATGTTTTTTGTGTCACTATGAAGACACGCTAGCGTGAACATGTAAGTGTTGTTGTTTACCTTAATGATGACGAACAGACAACTGGACCATGATGACGTTCTGACATTTAATCCTGTGATCCAACCTTCCATCTAGACTTTTATCGTTCTTCATTCTGCACATGTTCATCAAATACTTCTAAATGTCCACGCACCATAAACCAGGAAGTGTCGTCGAACATCCTCACTAGTCGTTGACAAAACCGTCTTTAACGCCTTTTGCTCGAGTATACGGTCCAAACATCCTGTCTGCTCAACCTTCCATCGATAGTGTCACTATCGATATAATACAATGATAGAGCGCTGGGGTTTCTTGGCGTCCAATATGGTGGCACAACAATAGATTCACAGAATTATGGGACGGCGTGACGTCACATGCATTTGCTCTATACACCAGACGAGGAACAAACATCTATTCAATCTGTCAACAAATATCCTAAAAGTGCATTCTTGGTTCAGAGTGTTGCATTTGGGTCCACCCAGGTTCTGACGTCAGAACCTGGGTGGACCTTATTTTATTGTAAAATGGTTCTTTGGTCCAACTTTTGTCATTTCATTTCATAAAATGGTTGTTATGGCAACAGCATGTTACTGTTTTAACATCATGTTCATGGGAAATATCTGGTCAATATCAGGGACATGTTGGACTTTATGGATCCCTGCCACTAGGGGGCGCTGACAACTTGTATCCAGTGATTTTTACAAACCTTCGACCGAACACTACGACAAAAATCTAAAACTGGTCAAGAAGTTGATAATGCACACATTCCCTGGAGGCTAAAGCTGTGGTTTCTCAGGTTTTTTTACTAAAGGCCAACGGTGGTGACGGGAGGTTCAAGAGGCGGAGCTTCACTCTGCTTTAACCGTGTCCCCATGGTGACAGGGGGCGTGGCTATCCCCATGTGGTCTAGGCGTAGTAACAGGGCGACACCAGCAGGTCCGTCAACACCAGCAGCTGGTCGTCTGTGAAACACTGACGATGTTCCTGCCAGTTGTCATGGTGAGTTCGTCTGAACTCCGACAAAGTCTTCTTCACCGTCATCTGAAAA
>CM035801.1:41166604-41171604 GCA_020466265.1 Siphamia tubifer | reverse complement strand
ACACAGGCAGACACAGGCAGACACAGACACACACAGACATACACAGACAGACACAGACAGACACAGACAGACACAGACAGACACAGACAGACAGACACAGACAGAGAGACAGACAGACACAGGCAGACACAGACACACACAGACACAGACAGACACAGAGACACAGACACACACACAGACACACACAGACACACACACAGACAGACACAGACAGACACACAGACATACACAGACAGAAACAGATAGATCATGAATCCATCATTATCAGTCATTATCATGTTAAATCATCATCATTATGTTAAATCAGCATCATTATCATGTCATATCATCATTATCAGTCATTATGTTAAATCATCACATGTTAAAAACACCAAAGCTCTGCTGTGACCTTGATGCAAAAATTCAATATGGTGAGAACAGAGGAAATGTGTAGGAAGATAAACTGTTAAAGTAACAGAACTTCATGAAACTGTGATTTGTGAAGTTAACAGAGTCATATTTAAGAGGTACTAATGTCTGATCAAAAAAGGATGGTCCAGGGTATTTATTAACACATGTGAGTAAAACAGTCCATTGTTTTTATAGTAGATATGTATTAATAAAGGATTTTTATATTTTTGAATGAACAGGACCATCCTGCTATGATGACAACTGATGGACAGAGACAGACAGAAGTATGGACTGTCTGTCCAGTCAGTGTCCTCCACCTTCACACGTTAAAGACGGTTTTAAAAACACTGGAACAAGTCAAACACAGATTGGACCAAAGACGGCGTACGTCGATATTTGAGGGCCGTGCGATCGTCCACTGGTGCAATAGTGTTAATGTTCGTTTACAGCCCAGGACGACGTCAATAATAAATTAAGACCACACCGATTAATTTAAATGAACCTGATCAGTTAGACTTTGGCTCGATGACAAGTAGTAAAACGATTTTTATTTTCAGTCCAGTCGTTGTTATGAGCAGCGACAGAGGAAGCACACTGACCCCTGATGAAACTAAATATATTTATCCATATATTTACATATATGTTACTGCCTGAACCTGAACAGAAATATATATATATATATAATATATTACAATATAGTTACAATATACATAGTTTCCATATATTGAGACAAATATAACAATATATGTCAATATATATTTAGTAATACACTTAACCCTTGTGCGGTCCTTCGTAAAAGGCACACTGGCTGTGTCCTACAATCGGGTCTTAAAAACCCAGATTCCAAAGTTCAGTTCCATAGACTCATCACCCCACCCCCCAAGGATATATTAGTGTTTTCAGTAGTAAACAATGGCATCCTACAGTACGTATAAAAAGGTACATTTGTGAACCACCGGGTCTCTTTGACCCGAAGGACCACACAAGGGTTAATATATACACACACACACACACACATACACCATATATTTGTGTTTCATAAAGGACCACAGGCAAGAAAATAACTGAAGATCTAAGCAGCGCTGTGGTTATTTTTAACCAGAACATACTGATTATATTTAGTTCATATAGTAATGCACAACATTTATAATCCACTGACAGGCGTTAAAGACGGGACGGTTCTGGTCAATGTGGTGCCCTAGACCAACACCAGCTGAACACTAAGTGAACACTAGGCCAACACCCCTCTTTCCTTTTAGTGTAATTCTAAATGATCATGTGTAAACATAGTGTCCTACATGTGATGGAGTACGTACTGAGTGTCCATGAATAATCAGTGTCAATGTTAACTTTAATTATTTATTTACTGTATTTTCACACTATAAGGTGAACTGGATTATAAGGAGCATTAAGTGAAGATAAACACTAACAATAACTATAAACATTGTTGAGTTGGAACATGGAACAAAACACAAACACAGTCTGATTCTGATAAAAAACTCTAAATTCTCAGTCACTAAAAACTCACAGATTTCATCCATATATTAGTTTCACTGTCAATAAATTAAAGTATTTTCAGGTCAATTTATAGTCCAGTAAATACACTGACCCTGGTCTGACTAGGACTAACACTGACCCTGGTCTGACTAGGACTAACGCTGACCCTGGTCTGACTAGGACTAACGCTGACCCTGGTCTGACTAGGACTAACGCTGACCCCGGTCTGAGTAGGACTAACACTGACCCTGGTCTGACTAGGACTAACGCTGACCCCGGTCTGACTAGGACTAACGCTGACCCTGGTCTGACTAGGACTAACGCTGACCCCGGTCTGACTAGGACTAACACTGACCCTGGTCTGAGTAGGACTAACACTGACCCTGGTCTGACTAGGACTAACGCTGACCCCGGTCTGACTAGGACTAACGCTGACCCTGGTCTGACTAGGACTAACGCTGACCCTGGTCTGACTAGGACTAACGCTGACCCCGGTCTGAGTAGGACTAACACTGACCCTGGTCTGACTAGGACTAACGCTGACCCCGGTCTGACTAGGACTAACGCTGACCCTGGTCTGACTAGGACTAACGCTGACCCTGGTCTGACTAGGACTAACACTGACCCTGGTCTGAGTAGGACTAACACTGACCCTGGTCTGACTAGGACTAACGCTGACCCCGGTCTGACTAGGACTAACGCTGACCCTGGTCTGACTAGGACTAACGCTGACCCTGGTCTGACTAGGACTAACGCTGACCCCGGTCTGAGTAGGACTAACACTGACCCTGGTCTGACTAGGACTAACGCTGACCCTGCGTTAAAGGAGCGCTGCTGAGCCTTTACCTCCAGCTGATCGTCCAGAAGCAGCTGCATCACCAGCGTCTGGATGCGCAGGACTTGAGCAGGAGCGCTGAGGAGCGTGAACAGGTTGTAGAAGACCATGATCTGCAGGTAGGTTAGCACCGAGTACCGAGTGTGCCACGACCTGCTGCTGGACATCTGCCAATAAACACAACCAACACAAAACTGTCAACATCCACTTCAAGCCCCGCCCCCCCTCACAAAAAATTCACCTGATTTGACCTGTCGCTGACTGTGGGAACACATTTTTTTGTCACTGTGACCTTTGACCTACATTCACCAAAATTTAATCAGACCTATTCAGATTTTTATCACTTGCCAATACAGTTTAGTTTCCTAAACTATCCAAACAAACTTAAAGGTTAAAGGTCACCCGGTGTGTGGAAATCTGTCATATGAAAAAAAGAATAAAATGACCACGATAACCAAAACATTTAACTAATTCAACAACAAAATGACTAAAAAATTAAACAAAATAATCAATAAAATGACCAAAATAATAAGCAAAAACAAACAAATGAACAAAATCATCAATGACCTTGACCTTTGACCTACAACCGTAAAGATACGGACCACAACCGTGACTGTTATTACAGTAACGTACATGTTGCTGTGGTGACTGTGGTCACTTCCTGAAGGGGGCGTGTCCACTCCAGTCTTAACAGTGAAACCTCGCACTTATTTTGGTTATTTGGGGGGGGGGGGGGGTAATAGACATCAAACAAAGATATTATTAAATATGATAATATGTCTATTATCATATTTCCTCTAATTTTTGTCTGTTTAAACTTAATTCGCCTGTGAAGGACCTGTCCCCCCCCTCTCTCTCTGGAAATCCTCACATACACTATTTTTCATAATTGCACATTATTAATCTTTAATAACGCCACATTATTGATGACTGATTATCACATTGTGGATTTGTTCTCTTTTTTTATTAAATATTTTAAATATTTTAATAGTTTTTTCATTTCACTCTAGAATATTGAGGTGAAAATGTTTTTGAATGAGAATGTGTCCAGTTGGGTTAAGATGCAGACACTTCACTTTTAATGAGCATCCACTTTTATTTCTACTTTTATAAACATGCCCCAAGAAACTGCAGGGAGGACAGTCTGTCCACAGTCACTAGGACAGTCTGTCCACAGTCACTAGGACAGTCTGTCCACAGTCACTAGGACAGTCTGTCCACAGTCACTAGGACAGCCTGTCCACAGTCACTAGGACAGCCTGTCCACAGTCACTAGGACAGTCTGTCCACAGTCACTAGGACAGTCTGTCCACAGTCACTAGGACAGCCTGTCCACAGTCACTAGGACAGCCTGTCCACAGTCACTAGGACAGTCTGTCCACAGTCACTAGGACAGCCTGTCCTAGTGACAATTACGGTTTGTTTTGGTCCATTTTTGGGATTATTTTTAGGAATTTTAATGAACATTTTGGTCGTTTTACTAAATATTTTGTTCATTTTAATGAATTTTTTTTTTCATTTTACTGAATCATTTCTTTATTTTGATGAATATTTTGTTCATTTTACTGAATATTTTGTTCATTTTACTGAATATTTTGGTCATTTTACTGAATATTTTGTTCATTTTACTGAATATTTTGGTCATTTTACTGAATATTTTGTTCATTTTACTGAATATTTTGTTCATTTTACTGAATATTTTGGTCATTTTACTGAATATTTTGTTCATTTTACTGAATATTTTGTTCATTTTACTGAATATTTTGGTCATTTTACTGAATATTTTGTTCATTTTACTGAATATTTTGTTCATTTTACTGAATATTTTGGTCATTTTACTGAATATTTTGTTCATTTTACTGAATATTTTGGTCATTTTACTACTACATGTCCTTTCACATAACATGCTTCCGGTTGGTGCCACAGAAGAAGAACAATAACTGCAACTGCAGTACTATCTACCCAGAAATAATGCCCTGTTTAAAACCACATACTCCATACTATCCAACCAGACACTTTATAAAGCCTTTACACTGTAGTGTACGACTTAATAACCCACAATGCATTGTGCTCCTATCCGAGGTTACTTTATATCATGTGAATTCACTTTTATTCTGAATTAAACAGGACCTGCTTGTGTGTGCACGTACATGTACGTGCACGTGTGCATGTACGTGTGCATGTGTTACCTCCTCCAGTGCAGTCAGAACCAGAGGGATGTGTTCAGGATACAACAAACCCTGGGACATGAGAGAGAGACACGTGCGAGCATCCTGCT
>CM035801.1:41134104-41164104 GCA_020466265.1 Siphamia tubifer | reverse complement strand
GTCCTCTAAATGTCCACCTGTCTTTTTTTACTTCTGTCCTCTAAATGTCCACCTGTCTTTTCTTACTTCTGTCCTCTAAATGTCCACCTGTCTTTTCTTACTTCTGTCCTCTAAATGTCCACCTGTCTTTTCTTACTTCTGTCCTCTAAATGTCCACCTGTCTTTTCTTACTTCTGTCCTCTAAATGTCCACCTGTCTTTTCTTACCTCTGTCCTCTAAATGTCCACCTGTCTTTTCTTACTTCTGTCCTCTAAATGTCCACCTGTCTTTTCTTACTTCTGTCCTCTAAATGTCCACCTGTCTTTTCTTACCTCTGTCCTCTAAATGTCCACCTGTCTTTTCTTACTTCTGTCCTCTAAATGTCCACCTGTCTTTTCTTACTTCTGTCCTCTAAATGTCCACCTGTCTTTTCTTACTTCTGTCCTCTAAATGTCCACCTGTCTTTTCTTACTTCTGTCCTCTAAATGTCCACCTGTCTTTTCTTACTTCTGTCCTCTAAATGTCCACCTGTCTTTTCTTACCTCTGTCCTCTAAATGTCCACCTGTCTTTTCTTACTTCTGTCCTCTAAATGTCCACCTGTCTTTTCTTACCTCTGTCCTCTAAATGTCCACCTGTCTTTTCTTACTTCTGTCCTCTAAATGTCCACCTGTCTTTTCTTACTTCTGTCCTCTAAATGTCCGCCTGTCTTTTATTTTAGCTGCTGTCCATCTAAGCTAGCATTAGCGCTGTCCACATTCTGACCTGTCTTCAGCAGTTTGACAGCCTGGGTGCACTCATCTGTCTCCTGGGGGTTGTCCTCATGGACATGGTTGTGGATCTCAGGCTCAGACGTCAGGGGCTTGAGCCTCTCCAGGACCCGGGTGACGAACTGGGCCACGTGCGGGGAGGAGGTGGGGTGGGTGTGGGGCAGTGCCACGTCGATCATGAAGATATAGGTCAGCACACTGGAGAGGGAAAGGAGGAAGAGGAGGAGGAGGAAGAGGAGGAGGAGGAGGAAGAGGAGAAGGAAGAAGAGGAAGAGGAAGAGGAGGAGGAAGAGAAGAAGGAAGAGGAGGAAGAGGAAGAGGAGGAGAAGGAAGAGGAGGAAGAGAAGAAGGAAGAGGAGGAGGAGGAAGAGGAGGAGAAGGAAGAGGAGGAAGAGAAGAAGGAAGAGGAGGAGGAAGAGGAGAAGGAGAAGGAGGAGGAGGAAGAGGAAGAGGAGGAGGAGGAAGAGGAGAAGGAAGAGGAAGAGGAGGAGGAGGAGGAAGAGGAGAAGGAAGAGGAGGAGGAGGAAGAGGAGGAGGAGGAGGAAGAAGAGGATGAGGGGGAGGAAGAGGAAGAGGAGGAGGAGGAGGAGGAAGAGGAGGAGGAAGAGGAGAAGGAAGAGGAGGAAGAGGAAGAGGAGGAGGAAGAGGAGAAGGAAGAGGAGGAAGAGGAAGAGGAGGAGAAGGAAGAGGAGGAAGAGGAAGAGGAGGAGAAGGAAGAGGAGGAAGAGAAGAAGGAAGAGGAGGAGGAGGAAGAGGAGGAGAAGGAAGAGGAGGAAGAGAAGAAGGAAGAGGAGGAGGAAGAGAAGAAGGAAGAGGAGGAGGAAGAGGAGAAGGAGAAGGAGGAGGAGGAAGAGGAGGATGAGGAGGAGGAAGAGGAGAAGGAAGAGGAAGAGGAGGAGGAGGAGGAAGAGGAGAAGGAAGAGGAGGAGGAGGAAGAGGAGAAGGAAGAGGAGGAGGAGGAGGAAGAGGAGAAGGAAGAGGAGGAGGAGGAAGAGGAGAAGGAAGAGGAGGAGGAGGAGGAAGAGGAGAAGGAAGAGGAGGAGGAGGAAGAGGAGGAGAAGGAAGAGGAGGAAGAGGAAGAGGAGGAGGAAGAGGAGGAGGAAGAGGAGAAGGAGGAGGAGGAAGAGGAGAAGGAAGAGGAGGAAGAGGAAGAGGAGGAGGAGGAGGAAGAGGAGGAGAAGGAAGAGGAGGAAGAGGAAGAGGAGGAGGAAGAGGAAGAGGAGGAGGAAGAGGAGGAGGAAGAGGAGGAAGAGGAAGAGGAGGAGGAGGAGGAAGAGGAGAAGGAAGAGGAGGAGGAGGAAGAGGAGGAGGAGGAGGAAGAAGAGGATGAGGGGGAGGAAGAGGAAGAGGAGGAGGAGGAGGAGGAAGAGGAGAAGGAGGAGGAGGAGGAGGAAGAAGAGGAGAAGGAAGAGGAGGAAGAGGAGGAGGAGGAGGAGGAGGAGAAGGAGGAGGAAGAAGAGGAGAAGGAGGAGGAAGAGGAGAAGGAAGAGGAGGAAGAGGAGGAGGAAGAAGAGGAGAAGGAGGAGGAAGAGGAGGAGGAGGAGGAAGAAGAGGAGAAGGAGGAGGAAGAGGAGAAGGAAGAGGAGGAGAAGGAGGAGGAAGAGGAGGAGGAAGAAGAGGAGAAGGAGGAGGAAGAGGAGGAGATTTTATAAATCTGGACTTTATCGTCTTATGTGAATTTTTTGTTTGTGTTTGTGTTTTATTTTGTTTATTTCTGTCTTTGTTTTCACTCTATCGACTACATTTCTGGAGCATTTTAATTTTATGAGAAGCTTCGTCCATGTCACCTGCAGTAGGATCTATTTTTGTGGATTTAGGTCAAAGGTCAATAAAAATATATTAATAGTTCAGTTTTAATTCCACTGTTTTCAAACTTCTTTGGTAAATATAGATTTGATAAAGGGTTCATCGCCCTGAATATTAGACTGAAAAACACTTGACCTTCATGGTCAGCGCCCAAGGTCAAAGGTCACCAAATATTGACCTTTTATTGTTCGCACTCTGGTGTTGATTGTTCTGAAATTTGACAACTGTACCAAAAAAACTGTAGCATCGAAGAAAGTCACAGTCCGTGCAGAAGTACCAGTACAGTACCAGTACAGTACCAGTACAGTACCAGTACAGAACAGTACCAGTAGAGTACCAGTACAGTACCAGTACAGTACCAGAACAGTACCAGTACAGAACAGTACCAGTACAGTACCAGTACAGTACCAGTACAGTACCAGTACAGTACCAGTACAGTACCAGTACAGAACCAGAACAGTACCAGTACAGAACAGTACCAGTACAGTACCAGTACAGTACCAGTACAGAACCAGAACAGTACCAGTACAGAACAGTACCAGTACAGTACCAGTACAGTACCAGAACAGTACCAGTACAGAACCAGAACAGTACCAGTACAGAACAGTACCAGTACAGTACCAGAACAGTACCAGTACAGTACCAGTGGGTGTAAACAGTACCTGCCGATGCGTTCCCTCACATTCTTATAAACTTGTGTCAGTTTTGGTTCCAGGTAAACGAGCAGACGATGCAGAAGTTCAGAAACCCTCCACTGCTGCTGAGCCAGACC
The DNA here is from genome assembly GCA_020466265.1 of Siphamia tubifer. Lineage (NCBI taxonomy): Eukaryota > Metazoa > Chordata > Actinopteri > Kurtiformes > Apogonidae > Siphamia > Siphamia tubifer. Next base: position 41,160,779 of record CM035801.1, on the reverse strand, counting down.
CCCCTGGAGGACGTAGAGGAGGCTGACGACATATGAGGGTTAGGGTTAGTGTTTCCACTGTACGTTTAAAACCATAAACCTCTGGAACAAACACATGCTGGTATATGATGGAAGTGTGTTTCCATGGTAACAGGTACCTGGCGTCTCTGAAGGAACCTGCTTCTCCGCTCAGAGGACTCTCCATCAACAGCTCCAGCAGCCAGTGGAGCTTCCTGGGGTCACGACCCTCCTGTTGGACCACAACAGACACCTGGGGTTTCACTTTTTATCTTAGTTTTAGTTTATTATGCACCATAAAAGATAAACACATAAACAGTACAAATACAAAAAGACAAACGTTCAATGTGCTTCTATAGATAAAGGTCAAAGGTCAAAGGTAAAGGAAGATGAAGGATCCTGTCTTCATCAACACTGAAAAAAACATTAAAAAGTCAACAATATGATAACAACAAATAACTATTACTAGAGTTAAATATTGACTTAAAAGACAAATAATAAATAAGGAAACAACATGAAGCAGCTTTAGTTTGACCTTTGACCTTTGAAAGAAGTAAAGGGGGGAAATGATTTCAGTTATTCCACAGATCAAGGCTCCAGAACATGATATTAAACTGACATTAATTATCCTTAATTAATAATGATGGAAATCTGACTTTAATAAGAAGGTGTTGATTTATTTATCATCTTATTCATAAACAGACTCACGTATAGTCTGTTTATGTTTATATATATATATATATATATATATATATATATATATATATATATATATATATACAGTGAGAGTAAAAAGTATTTGATCCCTTGCTGATTTTGTTGGTTTGCCCACTAATAAAGACATGATCATTCTATACTTTTAATGGTAGATGTATTCTAACATGAAGAGACAGATTATCAAAATGAAAATCCAGAAAATAACTTCAAAGAATTAATTTTAATTCATTTGTTTTTCATTGAGGGAAATAAGTATTTGATCCCTCTATCCGAAAGCACTTAATACTTGGTGGCAAAGCCTTTGTTTGCAAGCACAGTGGTCAAACGCTTGTTGTAGTTAACCACAAGGTGAGCACACATATCAGGGGGAATTTTGGCCCACTCTTCTTTGCAGATCCTCTCTAAATCATTAAGGTTGGTGGGTTGTCGCTTGGCAACTTGGACCTTCAGCTCTCTCCATAGATTTTCGATTGGATTGAGGTCCGGAGACTGGCTGGGCCACTCCATGACCTTAATATGGTTCTTCTTGAGCCAGTCCTTTGTTGCCTTTGCTGTATGCTTCGGGTCGTTGTCATGTTGGAAGACCCAGCCACGGCCCATTTTCAGCTTCCTAGCAGAGGGGAGGAGGTTGTCCCTCAGGACTGCTCGGTACATGGCTCCATCCATCTTCCCACTGATGCGGTGAAGTAGCCCTGTGCCTTTGGCAGAGAAACACCCCCAAAACATAATGTTTCCACCACCATGCTTGACGGTGGGCACAGTGTTCCTGGGATCATAGGCAGCATTTTTCTTCCTCCACACATGACGAGTAGAGTTTAGGCCAAATAGTTCAATTTTGGTCTCGTCTGACCACAGAACCTTCTCCCAATCACTTTGTGCATCTTTGAGGTGATCATTGGCATACTTTAGGCGAGCCACCACATGTGCCTTCTTAAGCAGGGGTACCTTTCGGGCACTGCAGGATTTTAATCCATTGTGCCGCAAAGTGTTGCCAATTGTTTTCCTGGTGACTGTGGTCCCAGCTGCCTTGAGGTCATTCACTAACTCCCGCTGTGTGGTTGCAGGCCGATTTCTCACTGTCCTCATGATCATTGCCACCCCACGAGGTGAAATCTTCTGTGGAGCACCAGATCGAGGTCTATTGATGGTCATGTTATACTCCTTAAATTTTCTCACAATTGCACCAATGGTTGTTACTTTAATACCCAGCATCTTGCTAATGTTTTTGTAGCCCATTCCAGATTTGTGCAGGTCAACAATCCTGTCTCTGAGGTCCTGAGAGAGTTCTTTAGTCTTACCCATGCTGGAGAGTTTGGAATCTGTCTGATTGTCTGATTCTGTGAACAGGTGTCTTTTATACAGGTGATTATTTAGAACAGGTGTCTTCAATTCAGGTAACAAGTTGATTGGGAGTGTGTAACTGGTCTGTGAAAGCCAGAACTCCTAATGCATACTAGAGGATCAAATACTTATTTCCCTCAATGAAATACAAATAAATTCATATATATTCCTTCAAGTTATTTTCTTGATTTTCGTTTTGATATTCTGTCTCTTCATGTTAGAATACATCTACCATTAAAAGTATAGATTGATCATGTCTTTATTAGTGGGCAAACCAACAAAATCAGCAAGGGATCAAATACTTTTTACTCTCACTGTATATATATATATATATATTTATGTTTTATCGACTCATTTGTCTTTCACTGTGATTTTTGCGTATTTTGTGGAAAACTTAAGAACAACAAAAAAATTTAAGTATTCAGTAAAATGACACAATGAAACTTTCAGTTTTTCTGGACACTAAGGATGTGTTACCATGTTAATATATATATATATATATATATATATATATATATACAAACACCAACACACACAGTAGAACACACACACACACACACACAGTAGAACACACACACACACACACAGTAGAACACACACACACACACACACACACACAGTAGAACACACACACACACACACACACACACACACACACACACACAGTAGAACACACACACACAGTAGAACACACACACACACAGTAGAACACACACACAGTAGAACACACACACACACACAGTAGAACACACACACACAGTAGAACACACACACACACACAGTAGAACACACACACACACACAGTAGAACACACACACACACACAGTAGAACACACACACACAGTAGAACACACACACACACAGTAGAACACACACACACACAGTAGAACACACACACAGTAGAACACACACACACACACACAGTAGAACACACACACACACAGTAGAACACACAAACACACACACACAGGAGAACACACACACACACACAATAGAACACACACACACAGTAGAACACACACACACACAGTAGAACACACAAACACACACACACAGGAGAACACACACACACACACAATAGAACACACACACACAGTAGAACACACACACACACAGTAGAACACACACACACACACACAGTAGAACACACACACACACAGTAGAACACACACACACACACACAGTAGAACACACACACACACAGTAGAACACACACACACACAGGAGAACACACACACACACACAATAGAACACACACACACAGTAGAACACACACACACACACACAGTCTGTACTCACACAGGCCGTAGCGATGCATGTTCCCCAGTCGGTGTAAGTTTCCACGGTGATGTTGGTTAACGCCGTCCTGATCAGAGGACACAGAAGCTGCCATAGCTTTTCCACCTCCAAACACACACACACACACACACACACACACACACACACACACACACACAATACACACACACACACACTAATGAAACTTCTTATTAATGTTGACTTTTCTTATCAAAAATCCTGCTGTGTGTGTGTGTGTGTGTGTTCTCCTCTGTGTGTGTGTGTGTGTGTGTGTGTGTGTGTTCTACTGTGTGTGTGTGTGTGTTCTCCTCTGTGTGTGTGTGTGTGTGTGTGTGTGTGTGTTCTACTGTGTGTGTGTGTGTGTGTGTGTTCTACTGTGTGTGTGTGTGTGTGTGTGTTCTACTGTGTGTGTGTTCTACTGTGTGTGTGTGTGTGTGTGTGTGTTCTACTGTGTGTGTGTGTGTGTTCTACTGTGTGTGTGTGTGTGTGTGTGTGTTCTACTGTGTGTGTGTGTGTTCTACTGTGTGTGTGTGTGTGTGTGTTCTACTGTGTGTGTGTGTTCTACTGTGTGTGTGTGTTCTACTGTGTGTGTGTGTGTGTTCTACTGTGTGTGTGTGTGTGTGTGTGTGTTACTAGTACCTTGTTAAAACACCATAGTTTACTTCCTCTGATCAGACCAGCTGTTATCTCACACACACATCGCTGTGAGCTTTCATGGGGGGCGCTAGCGAGCTGCTCCAGGTGAGGCCACAGTATCGGCAGGAACATGTCGCCATAGTTACGAAAAAGGCCCTGTCAATCAAACACACATGCTTTAGTCCAGGGCTGTTTTCAAATTGTAGGATAGTCTACCTGTCTATCTATCTAACTGTCTATCTGTCTACCTGTCTGTCTGTCTACCTGTCTGTCTGTCCGTCTGTCTGTCTGTATACCTGTCTTTCTACCTGTCTGTCTGTATGTCCGTCTGTCTGACAGTTAATGTTTGTGGTTAAATAAAGCGTCATCTGTCACAGGGAGGATCATGAATCAAGGGGGGGGGGGGGCAGAGGGTTGGGGGTTGGATTCCTCCTTGAGTGTCGGTGCTGTGTCACAGTTGTTCAAAGGTTTGGCAGATCGATGCAGGCTGAGATTTGAAATTGCACCTTGAACAGACAGAAGCGTCGGGGGTTGAAGCTGTCTTTGCCTTTGCGCTCCTCCAGAGACAGAAACTCTATCAGCTGCTCAATAAACTCTGGGTCGGAGAAATACTCAAAAATGATCTTTTCACCCTGTGACACAGAAAGACGGCAACACAAATAAATAGATTAGTGACAAAACAACAACAGTCACTACGTCTACACAGGAAACGACACTGAGGCAAAAACATTTAAGATCGTTTAATCACATCAATCATTAAACTAATGACTTTAGTCTTGGCTTGTTTGGTAGAAAATAAACAAAATAATCAATAAAATTAGTTAAATAAACTAAATTAATAAAATAACCTTCATAATCCACCATTTTGTTTAGTCATTCCTAACTTTCTCCAGACTCCTCCGTCAACTTTCAGTCGCTCTAACTACGTCATCCTAAAGATTACACTGATTGGTTGTAGTACCGTCCTATTGCATACAGAGGATTTGAAAGACAACCTTTTAGCCCCGCCTCCTCTGACTATGAAGCACCACTAGACCCATATATGGAATGAAGAGAGATAGCACTGCTAGGCTAGGCTAGCACTGCTAGGCTAGGCTAGCACTGCTAGGCTAGGCTAATAAAGTATTTGAACAGGCATGAAAACAGGAATACTACTGGAATATTATCATTCCTGTCCACAGCCTTTAGGGAAAATGCTGTGTTTTGAGTTAAAAACTGTAAATGTGGTGCCAGTGGAAGTGTCCCAGTCCAAACACACACCTCAGTCATCTCCTCGTACGGCAGGTCGTCTTTTGAGTTCTCAGAAGTTGCATAGATCATCATTTCTCTGAAAAAGGAAGCAGCAGACAAAGAAGAGGCTGTTGTGATTTATAGATAACAACACACGCTGTCTTTAAATAAGTAGGCAGGATAAATGAATGATTAAAAAGTCAGTTAGTCAGCACGCCATGTGCGTACCCAGACAGCCCGCCTGCCGCCGGCCCTCCTGCTATACATCAATTCTTTTATTTAGGGCAGACAGGAAGTCGTTCAGTCAGCCTTATCTAGGCCAGACCCTGGCAGGAAGTCGCCTCAGTGCCCTGTCACTTCTACAGCCCACCACATCAGTCATCATGCAGTCACTCAAACAGTTACCGTACGTTCTGGAATATAAGTGGCACCCTGGGCCCAACTACGAAAAAAATAACTGCAAATGATCATGTATTTTCCACAATATAAGGTGCATTAAGTGAAGCCAAAATTATGATATAAAGTCTAAATTATCAGATAAAAAGTCTAAATTCCCAGTCATTAAGCACAACCAGAATTAATCCGTAAATAAGACACTGTAGTTTTTGGAGAAAATTAAACCAAAAAATATGGGAGTCCCCAAAATACAGTAAATATTAATAATCATGGATTGCATTTATATAGTGCTTTTATAGCCACGCAAAGCCCTTTAGATTAGTGACCCATTATTCATTCACTCTCACATGCTCCCTCTGGTGGTGATAAACTACATAGTTGTCCTGGGGCAGACTGACAGGCCGTATGGCCCCTCCCACCACCCATGGCCCCTCCCACCACCACGAACCATTCATACACTAGTGTGACTGACACTGGAGGCAGGAAGGACACAACACACTGACTGGGACAGAGTGGGATTCAAACTACCAACCCATCGGTTACTGGACGACCCGCTCTACCATCTGAGCCATGGACTGTAATCTACAGGGTTCCTACAGGTTAGGAACTGTATGGAATATCAGGGAATTTCAATAAAAGCTGTCCCAAACAGAGAAAGTCACAACGCTCTGCATTTCAGGGATATTTGATTTTTATTCCACATGGACACAGTGTCCATCCCACATGGACACAGTGTCCATCCCACATGGACACAGTGTCCATCCCACATGGACACAGTGTCCAGCCCACATGGACACAGTGTCCATCCCACATGGACACAGTGTCCATCCCACATGGACACAGTGTCCAGCCCACATGGACACAGTGTCCAGCCCACATGGACACAGTGTCCAGCCCACATGGACTTATAAGACACCACAAAACACCCACATAAAATACCAAGAATTCATGATCTTAAACAAACAAACCCTCCTGACTGTTTTTCTAGACTTTCCAAACAAAAGCTGTTCATTATCAGAACCATAAAACATATGTGATACCAACAACAGATAATCCTTTCTAGACCTCCCCATTACCAACCTACTGGGGACATTTATCAAAATACATCCATAAGTTTTTGAGTTCTCTTGTACACAAACAAACAAACATTCCAACCAAACAACGAACGCTGGCAAAAACAACCTCCTTGATGAAGGTGATTACAAACATTAAACACAATCATTGGAAATTCATCATAACATGAACAATACGTCTTCAACTTTACCCACTTCACCCAGTCTGTTTTCGTCCTGTAGGTTAAATCTGTAAACTTCAAAGGCCAAAGGAAGGATTCCAACTCTCAACTGTGTAACTAAAGATGTGACTCCTTGTCAAATTAGCAGTGACATCAGAATAAAACGATACCTAATTTAAATCTAACTACATCATTTGAGTTTTAATAAAATACGTTTTCACAATTTCTCTTCAAATATAGCCAACACCTGTGACTTATCATGTGAAAACTCCAGTTCAATCATTTATGGCGCTCAGGCTCTAAGCCCCGCCCCCTCACCTGGGCCAGCAGTAGTAACCCCAGTGCGTCTTCTCCACATAGGTCAGACTGTCCCACTGCTCCTGACACACGGGCACATTCTTACTGTCGTACTGAAGCCATCGATTGGCCTCACGGTCGCCAACACACACGACATCTGGATCCTCCACACCACCTGACCACCAACAAATACATTATTAACAAACATATAAACAAATAAACATGATTTACAAAACACAAGGCAATGAAAACCAGGAGCATGTGCAGAACTCACTGATATCTGACGGTTTCACACAGATTTTCTTTGATGGTCTTTTCAGTTGTTTCAGGATCCCAGCGACGGCTGATATGGCCACCTGTCAAACAAGTTATATGCATTATACACACACATATATATACATATATATATATATATATATATATACATATATATATATATATACATATATATATATATATATACATATATATATATATACATATATATATATATATATATATATATATACATATATATATATATATATATACATATATATATATATATATATATATATATATATACATATATATATATATATATATACATATATATATATATATATATATATATATATATATATATATATATATATATATATATCTCCCTCTCTCTCACCTTGCGTATACTGATGGAGTCAGACACCAGACTCTGGGTGAAGTACAGAACAGCATCAGGGGGCAGAGGGTGGTCTTCTCTCAGCAGTAGTGACAGCAGGTCTGTACACATGTGTTCAAACTTCCATGGTCTGAAACCACACACACATTAATGGTTTCACACTCACAGTCTGTCCTCCAAAGATCATTTTCATAATTAGAACTTTATCTCATAATTTGGACTGTTTATGTCATGATTTAGACTTAATTTAATGCACCTTATATATGAAAAAGCCTAAAAACTAACCCATTGGTTAACAGTGCACCTTATAATATTGACTGTTAATGTGTGGTTGAACGACAGTAAAAATGATCCATGTTGTCAAATGTCCACATTAGTTTGGACAGAACTCATTCTAATTCTAACATGTTTGTATTTCTACAGCCCATAAATACTCAGCAGAACAGAACAAACTCACAGGTCTCTGTCTTCAAGGCAGTCCAAAAGGTCGTTGACAAGCTTTTCATATTTCCTAGGCAACAGAAAAGTTCATTAGTGCCATTTCTTCTCCTGGTGGTAGTGATAACAGGGTACCAGAGCTGGCCATCTGTGACCCTCACACACAAAAGATGAATTCATGAATAGAAAAGGATTGGTCTAATACCTGGAGGACACCACGTTTCTGATCCGCTGACGCTCAACACCTTCATTTAACTCCTCTACACTGGGACGATCCAGAGAAGAAGCAGGGTTTGAAGATTCTGTCATCTGATTGGCTATTTCTATACAGCTGTCAGACACCTGCAGGTTCACACACACACACACACACACACACACAGACAGACAGACAGACAGACACACAGACAGACAGACAGACAGACACACACAGACAGACAGACACACACAGACAGACAGACAGACAGACAGACACACAGACAGACAGACAGACACACACAGACAGACAGACACACACAGACAGACACACAGACAAACACACACACACATACACACACAGACAGAAAAACACACACAGACAGACAGACAGACACACAGACACACACAGGTTATTTAGGGTGAGTCTCTCTTCACCCTCAGTCTTAACCCTTCATTTTGTGCGCTCACATGAAGGGGTAGCGTCGTCCCAATTGTTCGTTACCGTCTTTTCTGGACTATAAGTAACACTGGAGTATAAATCGCATTTTGGGGGGAAATGTATTTGATAAAATCCAACCCCAAGAACAGACATTTTATCTTGAAAGACAATTTAAAATAAAAATAGAATAGAGAAAAACAGGCTGACCAGGTGTACGGTATGCTAGCATATGCTAACATTCAGCTAATGTTACATGATGCATAAAAAGTGAACTGAGAAGGTAACTGGTACTGTATGTTAACATATGCTAATCTATGCTAACGTATCACATTCAGCTAAGGTTACATTATGCATAAACAACAAACTGAGAATCTGCCTGGTACGTAAACATATGCTAATGTATGTTAACATGTTAACAGTTATTCAGAAAAACTATAGCAAACAGAACATGCTCATGCTCAACAGCGCCTTCTGCTGGCTCAACAGCGCCCTCTGGTGGTTGTCAGTCTGAAAATAACGTGTTAAATTATAGAATAATATGTTAATATTTACATATAAGCTGCTACCTCGACCAAACTATGAAAAAAAGTGGCACTTATATGAAAACTATGTTATTAAACTTTAATATCAGTTTTAACTCTTCAGTTCTTTTTTTTATCTTTAACAGTTTTAACTCTTCAGTTCTTTTATTTATATTTCTTTTACTTTTTTTTTAATCTTTAACAGTTTTAACTCTTACAGTGAAGTAGATGCCGATGGTGTCGTGCTGTCGGTGGACTCGGTCAGTGATGTCATCCAGCAGGAGACAGATGGAGGGTTTCTCCAGAGTCATGGATGGGGACAGACCACAGCGGACCAGGGCGGGCCACACCTGACCCACACAGTCCCAGTCCCTCATACTGGCCAGACAGATCCCACTGTGGGTTCCCAGTAGACAGTACAGCGCCCCCTGTAGGTAAGACCAACAGGACCAGGTTATCAGGGGCGGAGCGTTTGGTTCACTGTAGGGGGGGCCGTGACCTGTAGGGGGTCCTTTATATACTAGGTCTACTATAGGTAATGTTAGTGTTCATTCTAACACCATGGTTTTAATTAGTCCTCATGTTGATCTTCCTCAAGGCAGAGGCATTTTGTTTGCTTGTGTGTTTATATTTTCAGATTGTTTCTGTATTAAAGTAGACTATAAACTCCTTCACACTCCACATCATTCAAACATAAAGAGGAAGTTGTGTGCGCAGAAACGCTGTTGTTTATATAGATGACAGACCTACAGCAGAACTACAAATGTCTAGTTGTTGTCATTTGTCAGAATGGTTACAAGGACAGAATTAAACTGGATAGAATTCCATCTGGATCTGACCCATTTAAAAAAAACAAAAACAAAACAACATCTATAGTTACAGTGATCTAGTGTGTGGGACTGGGATGAGAGGACGATCAGGAATGTCCATTTGTCTGTCCTTCCTATTCTAACCACAATCTGGACCTTAAATAAAACTGCTGCAGCAGCATGACCCAAACATACAAAACCAGTTGTAAATCAACAGGTTCCTTAAAACCATGTGGGTTCTTTTCTCTCCAGCAGACTGGACTACTGTAATGACTGCAGCTGATCCACAACTGTGCAGCTAGGTTACTAACCAGAACCAAGAAGGTCCAGTGTTGGTTTCCATGGTTACCACTAACCTACACAAGTCATTTTCAAATACTACTGCTCACTTCTAAAGCCTTAAATGGAACAAGACCCAGTTCCATTTCAAACTCACTGAGCAGTTGTGTCCAAACTAGAACACTAAGGTCATTATAGTGACTCCCACATATATGACAAAGACAAGTGTGGACGCAGCCTTTGGTAACTATGGTAACTATGAACCAAAGTTATGGAATAGAATTACAAATGACACTTCACTGAGTAGATTTAAAACTAAAGTCAAAACATTTTTATTTTCATCAACCTTTGAAGGAAGATAAAGAATGGAGTCACAACTCTGTGACTGTGTTCTTTATATTCTTTATATTCTTTATATTGTGTAATCAAATCTTAATATATTTCTTATTTATTTGAATTAAATTGTATAATGTATGTACAATCAGTTTATTCTTAATTATTTACATTTTATAATACATGCCATCTTGTCCTCTTGTAATTTTATTTCTTATTTATTGATATATTTCTTAATTTTAATCAATGTGAAGCACTTTATTGGAATTTTATAATCAGTTTATTTTGTATGATGTATTTTCTTAAAATTGTACTTAATTTTTAATCAATGTGAAGCACTTTGGGCTACAATGTTTGTATGAAAGGTGCTATACAAATAAAGATTATTATTATTATTATTACAATGAAGTACAGACTGAAAATAAAATAAAGATATGGTAGATATCTAAATAGGTGGTTAAGTGATTAGCAAGGGATAATGTATACAATACACTATCCAGCTTATTCTCAGGGTTATTACAGTTTATTAGTGCTACTACTCTAACATATTGGATAAAACAGCTGTTAAAACATAGTGAATATTTACTTTCAAAGTGGCCGAACTACCTGCGGAGTGATATGGTCACGTGAATCTGAAGTGACAAACTCGTTGCTATTGGCAGCAGGTGATAATGGCGGTTAGCGAAAAAAAAAACCCTCCTGCTGAAGGCTGGGGACGTCACCTCAAAATGAACAGGAGCTGTCGGAACATTCTAGAGGGACGTAGAATAAACCTGGTAAATTAAACCAGAGGAAGTTATTAACCTGCTAACAGATTAGCATGCTAGCTTTGTCTAGTTAAGACAATAATGACTCCAGTCTCTTCTGTTATTAACACCACCTCTAGGTTATGAACATGTGTCAAACATGTTTGACACATACACACACATAACAGTCGTATGTGTATAAACACTTGTAGGCGCCATGTTTTTCATCAGTCTACATAGAAGGTTTGTTAATTAAGTACATATACGTCAGGCTATTGTATACTAGGAAACTTACCGATATCGTTCGTCCACTCTTATCATGTTTGGATCCGGTAGGTGATGCTCACTTTTAAGTGCTAACTTATTTATGGAACATTCTAGATCTTGAAAATACACACATGTATCATAGTCTGACAGCTCATAGTGTCAGTCTACAGACAGTCCTGGCTGCGCGTGCATCATTCTTTTAGTTTACAAACTTGTCAGTTACGGCGTGCGTGAGGCAAGGTGCGTTCACGAACCGTGGGACATTTAACTACCCAGGGTACAGGTGGTGATTGTTACTTTTTAGCAAAAGTGAAGCATGTGAGATTAACTTTACGAACTCAAAACACTCAAGGGCGCATTTACAGTTGTTTATTATCAGCTACAAACCCCCCCAGCACACCAAGACCGACCCAGGCGGGCCCAGGGCATGAAGACCCACCCGCCACCCCAACCCCGCCCACCCCAGCCCCCACCAAACCCCCCAACTCCCCACCTGACCTGCCCAACCCCATCCCCACACCCTCCCCCGAGGGGGCCAACAGCCCCACACAGCCAGGAAGCCAGACACAGGGGCTGAGCGGCCCACCGAAGGGGCAGCACCCAGCCCATCACAAGGCAGGCCGCCACTGGGAGCCGGTCAAATCTTTAGAGGTCATGTCAATCCTCACACCACCTGATAGTTACACCAACAAAATGGTGGATTATGGAGCTGAACGACTGTTGTCGCTTCTGTAAAAAGAATTTAAAGATTGACGTTTTCTCACATTCTTCACTCATCTGTGATAAAAGGAAATCTACACCTGTTGTTGTTCTTCTTCTATGGTTGTTTACACTTGTTTCTCTACCAATCGTCACAGCGTCACTTTGTTAGGCCCGCCCTCTGACTCTATACTTCACTGTGATTGGTCGACCAGTTTCTGGGAAATCTAAACAAAAGTTACATTGAGTGAAACTAGGCTACTACGATAGAACATTAGATTTACTGATGCTAGGAGGAGCTAGTGTGGCTAGGCTACTACGATAGAACATTAGATTTAATGCCGCTAGGAGGAGCTAGTGTGGCTAGGCTACTACGATAGAACATTAGATTTACTGATGCTAGGAGGAGCTAGTGTGGCTAGGCTACTACGATAGAACATTAGATTTACTGATGCTAGGAGGAGCTAGTGTGGCTAGGCTACTACGATAGAACATTAGATTTACTGATGCTAGGAGGAGCTAGTGTGGCTAGGCTACTACGATAGAACATTAGATTTACTGATGCTAGGAGGAGCTAGTGTGGCTAGGCTACTACGATATAACATTATATTTACTGATGCTAGGAGGAGCTAGTGTGGCAAGGCTACTACGATAGAACATTAGATTTACTGATGCTAGGAGGAGCTAGTGTGGCTAGGCTACTACGATATAACATTATATTTACTGGTGCTAGGAGGAGCTAGTGTGGCTAGGCTACTACGATAGAACATTAGATTTACTGATGCTAGGAGGAGCTAGCGCCGCTAGGCTAGTTTGGTTGAACATTTTTGACTGGACTTCAATTCGTTGTTGAGCTTCAACACAAAGTTCCAAACACTTTTTCTTTTTTCTCTATTCCTTTTTCCCCTCTTTTTCCTTCACCGTCAGAAAATCATGACAGAGAAAACAATAACACATCGGCCGATGCAACTGATACAAGAAAAAAAAAAACACTTTAATATCGGCTGCTGGATACACATCAGTCCATCATCAGTTATGACTTTAATTCATCTGTTGATTGGAGGATAAACGTGTTTGTTGTAAATAAACCAGTGCATTTTGGGTAAATGTAAGTGTTTGTGTTCCATGTCAGAGAAAATAAACTATAAATGTTGAGTTGTGATCAACTGTAGAAACAACATGTTTTACCTTAAACTGCTGCTGTGACACGCTAGTGTTCTGAGGCGACAGTAACTGGAGGATTCTGGGAATTAAATCTCTGTAGGAGAAGTTGAAGGTTCCCAAAGCCGTCATTAAAACACTCTGGGCTCGAGTGCGGACCTGGAACCAAACAAATACCATAACTTTCACTGAATAGAATGACTTTAGCTTCACACAACACTTACTTTAACTGACTGTAAAAAATGAATGAAAAATACATTAAAAAAAAAACCTATTAATTAATTAAGAAATAGATATTTTTTAAAATTAAGAAATAAAGACAAAATATAATAAAAAATAAATAAAAAGGTTAATTAATAAATAAAGAAAAATACATAATCCATTTTATTTGTTTGTTGATTTTCTGTGCATGATTTTGTCTTTAGTTGAAGGTAAATGAGTTTTACCTGACTGTATGTACTGGTGGACAACAACAGAAGGTCACACAGAAGCTCCTGGTGGATCACTTTATATTCACTGCCCTCAACAACCAACTTCCTCATCTGTTACAACACAAACAACAACACAAACAACAACACATAAAAAAACAGCACAAACAACAATACATAAACAACATCACAAACAACAACACATAAACAAACACAAACAAACACAACACACAAAAAACAATACATAAACAACAACACAAACAACACATAAATCAACACAACACACCAACAACAACACACAAACAACAACAACACAAAAAACAATACATAAACAACAACACAAACAACACATAAATCAACACAACACACCAACAACAACACACAAACAACAACAACACAAAAAACAATACATAAACAACAACATAAACAACACATAAATCAACACAACACACCAACAACAATACACAAACAACAACAACAACAACAACAACAAAACACTCAAACAACAATACACAAACAACAACACAAACAAACACAAACAACAACACAACACACAAACATCAACACATTAAAAACAGCACAAACAACAACACAAACAAACACAAACATAAACACAACACACAAAGAACAAGAACACATATACAACACAACACAGACAACACAACATGAAGGGATTAAATGCTGGCAATTAACCATCTCATGCATACTGGTCAATCCAGTGGTCAGTTGTTTTACTGGTCAGTCCAATGGTCAGTTGTTTTACTGGTCAGCCCAGTGGTCGGTTGTTGTACTGGTCAGTCCAGTGGTCAGTTGTTTTACTCGTCAGTCCAGTGGTCGGTTGTTCTACTGGTCAGTTCAGTGGTCAGTTGTTGTACTCGTCAGTCCAGTGGTCAGTTGTTGTACTCGTCAGTCCAGTGGTGAGTTGTTGTACTCGTCAGTCCAGTGGTGAGTTGTTGTACTCGTCAGTCCAGTGGTCAGTTGTTGTACTCGTCAGTCCAGTGGTCAGTTGTTGTACCCGTCAGTCCAGTGGTCGGTTGTTGTCCTCTTCAGTCCAGTGGTCGGTTGTTGTACTTGTCAGTCCAGTGGTCACTTGTTGTTCTCGTCAGTCCAGTGGTCAGTTGTTGTCCTCTTCAGTCCAGTGGTCGGTTGTTCTACTGGTCAGTCCAGTGGTCGGTTTTTCCAATGGTTAGTCCAGTGGTCAGTTGTTCTACTGGTCAGTCCAAAGGTCAGTTGTTCTACGTGTCAGTCCAGTGGTCAGTTGTTCTACGCGTCAGTCCAGTGGTCAGTTGTTCTACTGGTCAGTCCAGTGGTCAGTTGTTCTACTGGTCAGTCCAGTGGTCAGTTGTTCTACTGGTCAGTCCAGTGGTCAGTTGTTGTACTCGTCAGTCCAGTGGTCGGTTGTTGTACTTGTCAGTCCAGTTGTCGGTTGTTTTACTGGTCAGCCCAGTGGTCGGTTGTTGTACTCGTCAGCTCAGTGGTCGGTTGTTCTACTGGTCAGCCCAGTGGTCGGTTGTTGTACTCGTCAGTCCAGTGGTCGGTTGTTGTACTGGTCAGTCCAGTGGTCGGTTGTTGTACTCGTCAGTCCAGTGGTCGGTTGTGGTACTGGTCAGTCCAGTGGTCGGTTGTTGTACTGGTCAGTCCAGTGGTCGGTTGTTCTACTGGTCAGTCCAGTGGTCGGTTGCTGTACTCGTCAGTCCAGTGGTCGGTTGTTGTACTGGTCAGTCCAGTGGTCAGTTGTTGTACTGGTCAGTCCAGTGGTCGGTTGTTCTACTGGTCAGTCCAGTGGTCGGTTGCTGTACTCGTCAGTCCAGTGGTCAGTTGTTGTACTCGTCAGTCCAGTGGTCAGTTGTTGTACCGTCAGTCCAGTGGTCAGTTGTTGTACTCGTCAGTCCAGTGGTCAGTTGTTGTCCTCTTCAGTCCAGTGGTCAGTTGTTCTACTGGTCAGTCCAGTGGTCGGTTGTTCTACTGGTCAGTCCAGTGGTCGGTTGTTCTACTGGTCAGTCCAGTGGTCGGTTGTTCTAAAGGTCAGTCCAGTGGTCGGTTGTTCTACTGGTCAGTCCAGTGGTCGGTTGTTCTACTGGTCAGTCCAGTGGTCGGTTGTTCTACTGGTCAATCCAGTGGTCGGTTGTTCCAATGGTTAGTCCAGTGGTCAGTTGTTCTACTGGTCAGTCCAGTGGTCAGTTGTTCGACGCGTCAGTCCAGTGGTCAGTTGTTCTACGCGTCAGTCCAGTGGTCAGTTGTTCTACTGGTCAGTCCAGTGGTTAGTTGTTCTGGTCAGTCCAGTGGTCAGTTGTTCTACACGTCAGTCCAGTGGTCAGTTGTTCTACTGGTCAGTATAAATGTGTTTGGTTCAAGTGTCACATGTCCAGTTAAACTTACCTCATGTTGCAGCAGAACTCTGTCAATGAGCAGAGCTCGAATGTGTTGTTTGTTCCCATAAAGCTGAAGGAGGAAATGAGATGTTCGCATCATCCTGCTGTGACTCTGGAGTTTAGTCACACTATCAGCTATTAGCCTAGCCTAGCCTAGCCTAGCCTAGCAGTGCTATCCCTATTCATTCCATGTATGGGTCTAGTGGTGCTTCATAGTCAGAGGAGGCGGGGCTAAAAGGTTGTCTTTCAAATCCTCTGTATGCAATAGGACGGTACTACAACCAATCAGTGTAATCTTTAGGATGACGTAGTTAGAGCGACTGAAAGTTGACGGAGGAGTCTGGAAAAAGTTAGGACTGACTAAACAAAATGGTGGATTATGGAGCTGAACGACTGTTGTCGCTTCTGTAAAAAGAATTTAAAGATTGTTGACGTTTTCTCACATTCTTCACTCATCTGTGATAAAAGGAAATCTACACCTGTTGTTGTTCTTCTTCTATGGTTGTTTACACTTGTTTCTCTACCAATCGATGCAGTGTCACTTTGTTAGGCCCGCCCTCTGACTCTATACTTCACTGTGATTGGTCGACCAGTTTCTGGGAAATCTAGACAAAAGTTACATTGAGTGAAACTAGACTACTACGATAGAACATTAGATTTACTGATGCTAGGAGGAGCTAGTGTGGCTAGGCTACTATGATAGAACATTAGATTTACTGAAGCTAGGAGGAGCTAGTGTGGCTAGGCTACTATGATAGAACATTAGATTTACTGATGCTAGGAGGAGCTAGTGTGGCTAGGCTACTACGATAGAACATTAGATTTACTGACGCTAGGAGGAGCTAGTGTGGCTAGGCTACTACGATAGAACATTAGATTTACTGATGCTAGGAGGAGCTAGTGTGGCTAGGCTACTACGATAGAACATTAGATTTACTGATGCTAGGAGGAGCTAGTGTGGCTAGGCTACTATGATAGAACATTAGATTTACTGAAGCTAGGAGGAGCTAGTGTGGCTAGGCTACTACGATAGAACATTAGATTTACTGACGCTAGGAGGAGATAGTGTGGCTAGGCTACTACGATAGAACATTAGATTTACTGATGCTAGGAGGAGCTAGTGTGGCTAGGCTACTACGATAGAACATTAGATTTACTGATGCTAGGAGGAGCTAGTGTGGCTAGGCTACTACGATAGAACATTAGATTTACTGACGCCAGGAGGAGCTAGTGTGGCTAGGCTAGGCTAAGCTAACAGCTGCAGGTTTCCCAGTCTTCCTCACCCTGTTCTCCATGGACTTCTTCACCAGAGTGAAACTTTTCCATCGTGAGTCAAAGTCCTTCTTATGAGTTCCACGGAAAAACATGAGGTCACTGATGATCTGCAGAACGACAGACAAACAGAGAGAGAGACAGACAGAGACAAGCAGACAGAGGGCTTTGTGAGGTGTTCAGGGACCTACAGAATAATAGAATGAGTGAATAACCAACACCTTCAGTTTAATGAACAGTTAAATATTCATCTTATATCACTAACACACACTAGTGCATTCATTTTTTTCATGTTGACTTATCCATCAATAAAGTCGAGTCGACAGGTCGTGATGATGTCATCATATTGTCAGCCGAGGGACAACACAGACACATAGCAAAAAAACAAAAACAAAACATGGACACATGTCTGTCCATCAATGAATAACTTGTATTAAAGTTCAGTGTAACGTAAGAATGTCCATTGACAAGACAAAAAAACCATCGACACTTTAACCCCAACAAAACAAATGCTAACGTTAGCAGCAAAGTTTTCTGTTAAATGTAACTTAACATCAGTAGGTGGACATATGTCCCCATTTGGTCTGGCCCCACACCTCTAAAACTGGACTGTCCACATGTCTGTCACACGTAGAGAGAGAGAGAGAGAGAGAGAAAGAGAGAGACATAGAGAGAATGAGAAAGGGAGAGACATACATAGAGAGAGAGAGAGACAAAGAGAGAGACAGAGAGAAAGAGAGACAGACATAGAGAGACAGAGAGAGAGAGAGAAAGAGCGAGACAAAGAGAGAGAGAGCTAGAGAAAGACAGAGAAAGAGAGAGAGAGCGAAAGAAAGAGACAAAGAGAGACAGCGTATATATATATATATATATATATATATATATATATATATATATATATATATATATATATATATATATATGCACACTATATAACCTGTATATATTTTACATTATTTGTATATAGTCTATATTTCTGTATATATCTAATATTTCCCTCATATTTGTCTGTCTGTCTACAACATTACTCAAGAAGTTATGGATGGATTTTGATAAAGTTTTCAGGATGTTAGGAAGGAAGAAATGATTAAATGTTGGTGGTGATCCAGAACAACCTGGATTCAACATCACTTTGAAATGTTACACTGTTATCAAAGGAGAATAAATATTTTATAACATATAACATTTATTAGAACATTTTGCGTAATCCTGCTGACAGACAGACAGATAAGGCAGACAGACAGGCACGGCAGACAAACAAGACAGACAGATAAGGCAGACAGACAGACATATCTTAATTCACAGGGGGGGGGGGGGTCTGCCATGGTGGAGGTATGTGCTCTCAGAATGCATTTCTTATTGTTTCTGTGACACTGACAATAATATTCTATTCTATTCTATATCAGTAACAGTTGTCGTTACCTTAATGATGATGAATAGTGACTTGGTGTCATCCTCAGAATGTTCTAGAATATGATCTGTGTGGAAAAGAGTATACAGTATATTCTGTATATACTGTCTGAGTATATAAATACTGTCTGAGTATATATATATATATATATATATATATACTGTCTGTGTATATATATATAC
This sequence comes from Siphamia tubifer, assembly GCA_020466265.1. Taxonomy (NCBI): domain Eukaryota; kingdom Metazoa; phylum Chordata; class Actinopteri; order Kurtiformes; family Apogonidae; genus Siphamia; species Siphamia tubifer. Next base: position 41,141,422 of record CM035801.1, on the reverse strand, counting down.
ATATACTGTCTGTATATATATATATATATATATATATATATATATATATATATATATATATACTGTATATACTGTCTGAGTATATATATACTGTCTGTGTATATGTACTGTCTGAGTATATATACTGTCTGAGTATATATATACTGTCTGTGTATATGTACTGTCTGTGTATATATATATATACTGTCTGAATATCCACAGTGTGTAATAGTCACATGACAGGCCCTGTAATTATTTTTTATTTTATTATTAATTTGCATATATTTATTTGTCTTTATTAATGTAATTGATTGAATCTAATTATTGTCTTTATTTATTTATTCATTCATTTATTTTATTTAGAATTTTTATTTATTTATTTTGAATTATTAATTGTATGAGATTATTTCAGTTGCAGAAGGATGTTCAGTGTCAAACATTAATCTGAGTGTTTGTGTTGACACCAAACAACTGTTATTTATGACTGAACAGTACACATACATACATATATATATATATATATATATATATATATATATATGTATATGTGTGTGTGTGTGTGTGTCAGGGTTAATAAATGTCATTGTCAGTTGTTTATTGTTCAGTTGTACTGTAACATGTTTGTGATGTAGTTAAAGTGTTTTCACTCACGCAGCAGCACTCTCATGGTGTGACAGATGGACTCTCTGTAGTTCTCTTGTGAATCATCTGAGGGGGCGGAGTCAAACACATGTCCCCGTATGGACACAGAATAAAGGATGAGCACCTTCATCACACACTGAAAACCTGCACATCTACTGTGTGTGTGTGTGTGTGTGTGTGTGTGTGTGTGTGTGTTCATACCGTACTCAACACCTATGTGCAGTTTGATTTCACTCAGTTTCACCATGGAGGGGACACTGGAAACACACAAAAAGTCAAAGACAGGGTGTCTGTGTGTGTGTGTATATGTGTGTGTGTGTGTGTGTGTGTGTGTGTGTGTGTGTGTGTGTGTGCATGTGTGTGTCTCTGTGTGTGTGTGTGAGTGTGTCTGTGTGTGTGTGTGAGTGTGTCTGTGTCTGTCTGTGTGTGTGTGTCTCTCTGTGTGTGTGTGTGTGTGTGTGTGTGTGTGTGTGTGTTGCATCACCACTCACAGGTCAGAAACCTGGGGTCCATCCAGGGGGCGGAGCATGGTTCCAGCTCCCAGAAGGCAATGCTGCACGATGGCCAGACTCTGCAACAGCTCCTCCCTGTGGGGGAGGAGACACATGACACATGACGATCAGCTGAAAAAGTCAACGTCATGACATAAAACAGAAAATCCTCTCCTGGTGGATCAGTGCTGTAGAAGAGGACAGCGTTTCCACGGTAACTACAGATGCTCTTACACAGGGTTAATGTTTCCAAAGTTATTACATATTTGAAGTCAGTGGATGTTTTTGTGTTTATATGAAACTAATGAGGACACAACATGTGGATAATGAGACAGTATTATCTGATAGTGTTCTAGGACTGGTGGCTCTTTTCATCTCCACACACTTGACAATATTCTTCACATCTTAATTCCTTAGTTTGTTCATTTTAACTGATTACTTTTTAAATTCCTCATGTTGGGTCGGTCAGCCTCTGGTAAATACCTACTTTCCGCACTATAAGGCGCACTGAACTATAAGGTGTATTAAGTGAAGTCAAAATTATAGGATAAAAAGTAAAAATTATGAGATAAAAACTCTAAAGTCACTAAGCACCAGTGTTGGCAAAGTTCACTTTGATTAGGAACTAGTTCAAAGTTCACTTTGATTAGGAACTAGTTCAAAGTTCAGTTCAAGTTAGTCAATATGAATTAGTTCAGTTCATCGTTCATTCTTACAAATTATCAACTAGAAGTTCATGGATCCTAAAATTAACTTTTTCCTTCTTTTTTTGTGTTATTATTATAAACTTATTATTAACGTTCCTGACGTTATCCTGTAGTCAGGAAATCAGGGTAAAATGTGGTCCTCCTCCCAGGGTTAACTTCCCTCTGCAGGTTCTTAAAACATAAGGAGTGGTTTCACTGAGTTTCATTTTCAATGTTTATTTACAAGAACGGGACAAACACCTGCTCTGGTCACACTCTGTACATTTAACTCTTTTTCTCCACTCCCAAAAACTCTCTGCACCCCCCCCCTCTCTCTCTCTCTCTTCTCATTGTCTATTCCACAACATTATGTTTCCAACATTAGTTCAGAATAATATAAAAATGACATCTATGATAATATTGTGTTTTGATCCCATTTTATTCCTTATAGGACTCAATAATTACAACGTGATAAGAACTAAAAATGAACTAAATAAGAGCACAGTTCAATAAATGCCAGAATAACCACGTTCACAACTTCCTGTTCATTTGGTAAAAGTGAACGAGTCGTTCACGTTCATTAAAAATATGACATCGTTCATGAATGATCGTTCAATGAACTCGTTCAGGTACAACACTGCTAAGCACAACTAGAATGAATCCATAAATAAGGTGCACTGTGGTTTTTGTAGAAAACTAAACTCTTAAATGCACCTTATCGTCCAGAAAACACGCTCCATGTTAATTCCAGTGTTATTCTGTGTGTAGTTAATAAACACGACAAACATAAAACCGTCCAAGACTGAGTATAAATATTACAGACTGCCCACAGAATGTGAGCAGAGGCCAAAGCGGGACACCTGGGACAGGTGTGGGATCGCACCTGCTCATTGGCTGATCTCCAGAGACGTGCTGGTTGATTCGCTGCAGCTCTGGGTGGAGGAGACTGGACAGCAGCTGGAAGACAAAGCGCTCCTCGTCTTTACTGGGAACATGCCAACACACACCCAGCGACGCCACATCCCCATCTCTGCCCCAGTCCTGGAAAATAAACAATAAAAAAGGCTCCAGTGAAGAGCTGGCCAAGACTGCAGCAGCATCAGTCCACCTCCAAACCACAAATCTACAGCGTCTATTAAAGCATCCAGAGCAGAAGAAAACACAGACTGGAACCATCTGCTATTATTCAGGATCCACACAAACGGAAAAACGTCTGTTTTGACTTAAAAAGAAAAGAGCTTCAGTGTGTGTAGGGTTAGATTTGACTGAATGTTGTCAGCTCTACCTGTAGAAGACAACTACAGGTAACTACTACACATTTATCCATAAACTACCCAAGTATCCACTGATGCATGCGTGTCTTCTGGAAGGGACAAACCTTACACTTATGTCAAATGGAAGATTTAGACTTTTTTTTTTTTTTAATGTTGACTTTTTTTCCCAAAAAAATTAGGCTAAAATACCCTATTTTTGGGAATATAAGTTGCTTTTTTTCCCAACCCTAAACCATATATGGGAATATATTTTTAAATATAATACATAACATTTTCCAGTGTGTGTGTATATATATATATATATATATATATATATATATATATATATATATATAAATAAAATGTTCCTCTCGCCCCACCTGGGCGGTGTCTCCTTCAGACTTGAATTAATTTTTCTGCATCATTTTTAGACAGAATATTCCTAATTTTGGTTAATGTTGCACAACTGTTCTGCATGTTTGGTTAATGTGCCCTAACCTCTGACCCCTGACCCTTTGAATGAAAGATGTGGGTCAAACCAAACTCCTAAATGTTTAACTCTGTCACTGGATGTTTGACTGAAGGTGTGTAAAGTATCTGGTCAGTTATGTTATTATAATGACTTGTTCTTTGTGTTTAAACAGACTCAGGTTTTTCACCAAATGACTAAATCAAGACTAGATTTGCATTTATATTTCAATAAATATACATTTTGTGAGATTTTTCTTTGGAAGTTTAATAATGTAAAATATGCTAGGCGACCGCCTAGTCTGACTATGACTAACACCCTGACCCTGAATATATTTGGAGCTGGAGCATTTGTTCATCATCATACTTGAACATTTTGGTAAAAATAATGGACTGGCAGATGTTCGTAAATCCATACTTTAGTCTGATGCGGGTTCACTCTTTACAGCTTCAGGGTCTTTCCACAGAATCGGTACATTTTCAGCTTTGGAAATTTTTAATTTATAGTCATTTTATTTGCATTTTTTAAATTCCAGTTAAAACAAAAGATCTTAAGTAAACCTGTCCCTTTTTTCACTGTATCGTTTTCAAATCATTCATATATTTTTAAACATTACATTTTACCTATCATATGATCATGTGTTAGTATTGAAACATTATTGGTTTTATGAGAATGAGAATAAATAATAATTTTTGGTTTTGATAAGGAGTCTTAAAATAACATTTTGTGTCGGTGAAAAACACATGTTCTAATCCCTTCTATGTTCACACAGTTTGGGTCAAAACAGAAAAATCTAAATTTGTCAGTGTACATCCAAATGGTGTGATTTTAATGTCAACTCTATATATGTATGTTCTTCCAATAATAACTCAACTGACTTTTACTGCAGATAATCCCTTTAAGTTGATAGTTTTCAGTCTGTATAAAAGGAGGGTAAAAAAACACAAATGGTTGTAGTTTCTAAAATGTTTAGAAAATATATAGATTTTTTTAATTTAAAGCTGACAGTCCACCCAACAGTCACATGATGCAGGTTTTTTTGTTTGTTTGTTTGTTTTTTGTATGTTCGTATGTTTGTGTCCATATGTGTTTTTATGTAAATTGACGTCCTGAGATGCTGAAGGCAAATTTCCACCATGGTGGATAATAACGTTTTTCTTATCTTATCTTATTTCAGATCCACTGAAGGTGAACTAACAGAATGTGCGTCGCTGTTCAAATCCTGAACATGACTCTGGTTTGTTCTCAGAAAACTACAATAAAATTTGACCGAAGGGTTGGCGGTTCGATTCCCGCTCTGTCCTATTCAGTCCGTTGTGTCCTTGGGCAAGACACTTTACCCTCCTTTGCCTCCAGTGTCACTCACACTGGTGTATGAACGTTTGGTGGTGGTGGGAGGGGCCAGAGGTGGTGGTGGGAGGGGCCTCCAGTGACACTCACACTGGTGTATGAATGAGTATGAATGTTGGGTGGTGGTCAGAGGGGCCGTAGGCGCGAAATGGCAGCCACGCTTCTGTCAGTCTGCCCCAGGGCAACTGGTGTATGAACGTTTGGTGGTGGTAGGAGGGACCAGAGGTGGTGGTGGGAGGGGCCTCCAGTGACACTCACACTGGTGTATGAACGTTTAGTGGTGGTGGGAGGGACCAGAGGTGGTGGTGGGAGGGGCCTCCAGTGACACTCACACTGGTGTATGAACGTTTAGTGGTGGTGGGAGGGACCAGAGGTGGTGGTGGGAGGGGCCTCCAGTGACACTCACACTGGTGTATGAACGTTTGGTGGTGGTGGGAGGGGCCGTAGGCACAAAATGGCTGCCAGTCTTCTGTCAGTCTGCCCCAGGACAACTATGTAGTTTACCACCACCAGAGGGAGCATGTGAGAGTGAATGAATAATGGGTCAATAATGTAAAGTGCTTTGGGTGCCTTGAAAAGCTCTATAGAAATCTAATTCATTATTAAAAGCAGAAATAAAACACACAGAGTGAGTGGTGTTAGCCTCAACAGTCTGCTCATTACATCATTTGATAAATGCTTTCTAATTCTTATCCTGCAAATGGAACTTTCAGTGCGTTTAACAAAACCTCCAACAACCATTTAAATAAATTGAGAGAGAACACCCACAGTTAAAAACTTGTACTTTGCATTTCTATGAAAGCCTAATTGTTTTTGTCCCAAAGATAAAGTCATAGGAGGACAAGGAGCTAATGGTGCTGATAATGGCCTGTAAACAAAAGACACAGTCAAGTCTGAAGTTTGGTGTTGTCATGGAAACCAGCCTCCTCCATCTCACACAGTCGTATTAATATCTCAGGTAGAACAAAACATACATAGAAATATTTATTTATCACTTTACACAATTGTTTTGTGCGTTTTATCTGTGTTGAATTATGATATTTAGTTGGTCTGTGAAGGCAGCATAGGATGTTTGTTTGTTTTTACCACCACCACCACCCCTCCAGTTACTGGACGTACCGTTCTACCAAACTGAGCCAAGGCTAGTATGGATTAATTGTTGCTTAGTGACTTGGAAGCCATTTTGTGTCATACGCAGTACTCACAGCGTGGAGTAAAACATACTGTACTCCACCATTATATATATATATATATATATATATATATGTATATACATGTATGCATATATGTGTGTACATATGTATGTACAGTATGTATATATACACCATATATAGATTATAAGGTGCAGTGTAATTTTTTGGCTTTTACGTGCACCTTCTAGTCCAGAAAATACAGTTACTTCATTACTGTACCTACATAGATGTTTTATCTATCTGTACTTCACTAAAGTATTTTTCTTTTGACTTTGTATGAAAAATAAGATTATTTTGTGAATTTTTGTTCATGACTTTGATCATTTTTATTAATTTTCTTCATTTTTGTTTGTGTGAAGTGTCCCCAGGTGATGGTCATTAGGACACGATCATCTGAGTGTGGAAGGACGTGTGTGTGTGTGTGTGTGTGTGTGTGTGTGTGTTCACCCTGATGGGCAGGTCAGTGTGGAACCCTCCAGAGGTGCTGCGGTACTCAGTTGGATAAATGAGTGACAGTGAGCGCAGTGTGTGTTCCAGCAGACGACAGGCCAGAGTGTACGCTGGTTTACAGTGAAGACGAACACACGCCCCCAGGATCTGATGCAACTCCCCCTGGTATTTTAACAGCTGTTCACCGTCCACACGGGTCACCTGAACACAACAACAACACACACACACACACACACATCAGTTCAGAGTAGTGTGTTAAATATGGAGGTCCTCCTGTAAATCACAGCTTCTGGAACATTCTGGAACACATATTCAGTCCCCAGAAGTCATAAAACACAACAGAAAATGGTATCAATATGTTCTGCTTAATGACGACACACGCTCATATTTATTTATTTATGACAGTGAAGGCAACACACTGTTGAAAATGTCATGTGGTCCCCATTTTGTCTCCTGGAAAAGATTAACTAGTTTAACCCATAAAAAAAAACTGGAGTTACTGTTGGACGAGTTACCAAATACATTTAATATTTTAACCCTTAATAATTATTATTAAATAAAAGCTATATTTATCCCTCTGTGTATTCATTGCAATGTGGGGACCTGGAGGTGTGTGTTATGGGATTCCCTCACCTCAGAGAGCAGCTGCAGATTCCACAGCAACTCCTTATCCAGCTCTTCCTCACTCTGCAGCTCCTCATCTACACACACACACACATATATATATATACATCTTTTTAAACATACAAATAATTAGTTTTTAAAGTAAACATCTTCAAACCTATAAAAATACATGTTTTTCTTT
>CM035801.1:41126604-41129104 GCA_020466265.1 Siphamia tubifer | reverse complement strand
TTTAGTTTGTTTTAGTCAGTTTTAGTCAGTTTTAGTTTGTTTTAGTTTGTTTTAGTCAGTTTTAGTCAGTTTTAGTCAGTTTTAGTCAGTTTTAGTCAGTTTTAGTTTGTTTTAGTCAGTTTTAGTTTGTTTTAGTCAGTTTTAGTCAGTTTTAGTCAGTTTTAGTCAGTTTTAGTTTGTTTTAGTCAGTTTTAGTCAGTTTTAGTTTGTTTTAGTTTGTTTTAGTCAGTTTTAGTTTGTTTTAGTTTGTTTTAGTCAGTTTTAGTTTGTTTTAGTCAGTTTTAGTCAGTTTTAGTCAGTTTTAGTCAGTTTTAGTCTGTTTTAGTCAGTTTTAGTCAGTTTTAGTCAGTTTTAGTCAGTTATATTTAGTTTTTCGTTGGTACCTGTCCAAGAACTGGAGAACGAAGTCTTCAAACTGAGCCGAAGCAAAGCACAAATCTTTTTCAATCTGAGGAAAAATAAAGACACAGGTTTGTTTTACAAATGAAAATAAGTTTAAATGTGTGAGAAATAAAACTTTTAGTGACGGTGAGTTCATTAACACATTCATAAAGAAAGAAACATTTATCTGAACATTTAGACTATGAAGGTATATTTATTTGTATTTAATAGTAAACAACAGACTGATGGTACTTTTTCAGGTATATTTATGTGTATTTAATAGTAAACAACAGACTGATGGTACTTTTTCAGGTATATTTTATGTGTATTTAATAGTAAACAACAGACTGATGGTACTTTTTCAGGTATATTTATGTGTATTTAATAGTAAACAACAGACTGATGGTACTTTTTCAGGTATATTTATTTGTATTTAATAGTAAACAACAGACTGATGGTACTTTTTCAGGTATATTTATGTGTATTTAATAGTAAACAACAGACTGATGGTACTTTTTCAGGTATATTTATTTGTATTTAATAGTAAACAACAGACTGATGGTACTTTTTCAGGTATATTTATGTGTATTTAATAGTAAACAATAGACTGATGGTACTTTTTCAGGTATATTTATGTGTATTTAATAGTAAACAACAGACTGATGGTACTTTTTCAGGTATATTTATGTGTATTTAATAGTAAACAACAGACTGATGGTACTTTTTCAGGTATATTTTATGTGTATTTTGTGTTCTATGTGTTTTTCTGCCTCTTTACCTCCGTCAGGTCGCTGTGTTGAGACGGAGCAGATGAACAATCCACTAAAGGCACCAGAGTGGTGAAGGTGGCGATGAACTGGAACGTTATCTGGACACAACAGGAAACAGATGGATTTGGATCATGTGACACGGTGGCGGAGTGTGTTAAATTAAGGTGACACATGTGTGTGTGCACTAACTACTTTATTCTGGTTTGATGATTAATGCAGAAAGTCTGGATGATTACATGTTCATTCTACTGTCAGGAATTATTAAGAGGAGTTAGAAATGAGTTAAATGAGCAGGAATGTCATTATTGTCTGTGTCACTATTCTTCTTCATTACTAATCATTGCATCCATTCAAACATCTGGACTTTACTGGAGGACTGGATCTTCTACTGTGAAAAATAAGTTTAAGAAATGCAGAATAAAGAAGGAAAAAACATGTTTAAGTCACACTGGAGTAATAAATACATTCATTAATTAATCAATTAATTAAAATTAATTAAATACATAAATAAAGTAAATACAATCAAAAATAAATTAATACAAAATTATTTTTTTTTTAATACATTAAAAAAATAAAAATAATAAAAATACATTTCAAAAATTAGAAATAAATACAAAATGAATTAAAATACAAATAAATTAGAATTATTATGGACAATAATAATAATAATAATTTAATAAATTACATTAATAAAAATAAGTGACATTTTCTAACTAAATGAAATGAATTTTTTTAAATAAATGAATGGATGACTAAATAAATAGAAATAATGAATACAAATTTAAATCAAATAAAAATGGAAACAAATTTTTAAAGTGAAATGAAATTTAAAGAAATGAATAAAACAATTTAAAATGAAATAAAAAACAAAAAAAATAAAAGAATACCATCTTTTATTTAAATATGAATGAATACATACATACATAAAAGTAAAAATAAATGACTAAAAATGAATAATAAAAAATACATTAATTAAATAAAAGAATAAAAATGTATATTAAAAAATTAAAAAATAAATTTTTTATAAAAGAATAATTAGAAAATTATTTACATTCATAAAAACATAAAAAATATTAAACATAAAATAAAAGTAAATAAAGGACTACATAAATAAATAAAAATAAATGAATAAAATAAAATAAATAAAAGATAAAATAAATACAAATAAATGAATAATATTAAATTAAAAGTAATGAAAAATAAATAATATAAAAATGAATAATTAAAAAAAAATTCTAATAATAATAAGTGACTCCAACAGACACAGTGAAGGCGGAGCCTAACCTGCAGGTTCGTTACCCACCATGCACTTGCTGAAGTCGTTGGGGTCGACGCCCGGTAACGAGCCC
>CM035801.1:41116604-41121604 GCA_020466265.1 Siphamia tubifer | reverse complement strand
ACATGTGTGCGTTTCATTCCACAGGAACCAAATGGAAAAACTGGTGGAAAAAAAAAAAAAAAAGTGCAATTTGTGACTTTGAAGTGTCGTGGAATAGAAGTTTAAAACTGCAGAAAATGGAAAAAGATATTCATAGTCCTTAAAAAACAGAGTTCAGCTGCGTCCAAACCAGTGGAAAAACAACTATTTATTATATAAACATCAAGCTTTTCCACATTATTTCACTTGTGAGAGGCTGCACTGATGACAGCTCCAGCATATATTTAAAATAAATCCTTAAAAAAAAAGGTCAAATCAACAAATTAATAAAACCTGACTTTTCTATTTGACCTCATAAAGGATGAGTTAAAGTGTCGTCATGTTAGTGTAGGAGGTTTAAATAAAACCTACTGATGGAAAATAAGTCCAACTGTGTGCATTGTTTGGTTTTATTAGTGACATAATGAAGTGGAACAGGTTGGTTTATGTGACGTCACATGGTTTTAAAGACAGGAAGTGAAGGAAGGTTTGTGTAGTTTACGGCTGCGACAATGGTTCGAACCCAGAGAAAGAAAACACCGGAATGAAAGTAGGAAGAAAAACAATAATATTTAGTGTTTATACAAATAATTATAGAAATGGAGAAAAACCTCATTTATATTTTCACTTGTTTTTTTCTTTTTTTCTCCTTGTTTGACGCTGCTGTAAACTCTGTGGGATACATTCTTTTATTACCCCCCCCCCTCAAACCACAGCTGTGTGCAGTACCTGAACATGGCCAGCAGGGCGGCTCCAATCAGGCTTTGGGTGAACTCTCTCAGGTCGTCGTCCGTCAACCTCTGGGATTCAGGGACCAGCGTTATCCAGCAGGGAACGGCGTGGCGTTCCCGGTGCACGCGCCGCACCACGCTAGCGGGAAGACGCTGCAGCAGCCGCATCAGACGAGTCTATGCAGACGCTCAGGTTAACATATATATAAATATGAATGTATATAAATATATGTACTTTATACTCTTTACATTTATATAAATATATGTACTTTATACTCTTTACATTTATATAAATATATGTACTTTATACTCTTTACATTTATATAAATATATGTACTTTATACTCTTTACATTTATATAAATATATGTACTTTATACTCTTTACATTCTCAGAATACACTAACAGTATAAAAAACAAATCACTTCAGAGTGAAAATCTTGGGGGAGAAAAACTGACTTTTTATGTCATAATTATTCATGTTTTAATCTCAAATATATTACTTTTATAAACTGACATAATTACTTTTTTTTCCCTTTAATCTCAAATGTGACTTTTTTTTCCTAAATTTCTTGCCCAAAACCATAAACCTGAAGAAGTGTGACCTGCTCAAACACATTATCAACACACTAACTTTTAAGAAATACTTTATATTTGCTGTATTACTTCATCAACGGGAAAAATTTACTTTTACTTTTTACTTTATTACAGTTCAGTAGTTGTAGTTTTTTTTTTACTTTTATTTCAGTAAATCAGTTGAATCAATACTTCTACTTTTACCAGAGTATTTTCCCACCAGTAGTTGTACTTTTACTGTAGTACAGAATGTGAGTACTTTGCCCACCTCTGCGTCGTGTTGTTTGTGAGGACCAGCCCGGTCCTCAGCGACACCTTATAAATTAACCACTGCTCCTTTTCTGAGCGTGTGCGAGCGGATAAGAGGCGCTCACCTGCCAGCGGCCGTGATTGGACGGATGGTAGAAGGAGGCGATGCTGTTGAACAGGCAGGTCAACTCCTTCTGCGCAGGGTTTCCTGGTCCACCCTGCAGGGGAACACGCATTAATCACACCAGAGGTACTGACAAAAACCTGCTGTTACCATAGAAACCATAATACCATACCACTTATCGCAGTATTACAAATGTGTTTAAATGGTCATTTTTGGTTTGTTTGTGTGTTTGGCTTCTTTTTTAAAAAGATTATTTCCTGGAAAACTATCATCTGGTTCTTTCAGAGTAAAAGTGCTTTTTGGGTGAATAACCATTATTTAACAAAACAGTGTTAATTTAAAAAAAAAAACCTAAATGTAGGACCTGTAGTATCACAACAGTAGTTTTGTCGTATATAATCAACACAGCAAAAATACCTGTGTGAATATATAAATAAAAAAGTACAATACCCTAAAATCATGAGATAAAAAGTATGAATTATGATGTAAAAAGTCAAAATTATCAGATAAAAAGACAATATGATTTCCTCTTCTTTTTTTTATCATCTTTTGTTTCTCTTCTATTAATAACTTTCTTCTTCTTTTCATTTTCTTCAGAATCACTTTCTTTGGGCTCATGATCAATAATGAATATGTTCTGTAATAAAGTTTAAATGATCACACCACCAAACAACAGTAACTGTGATGAATGAGGGTCAAAGGTCACCAAAACTATCATGGGTAGCTCCCTCATAGCCAATGGGATGATACGTACAGTACGTACTTTACGTAGTTACGTACAGTAATGTACGTGATATTTATGTCTCAGAGGTTTCAGTTTCCTTTCATATATTTAATTTACTTTTGTATTCAGAGACGAAAAATTGAGGTTCATTACTTGGATTATTCGTTAGCTGGGTCTGTGGTCAGTAGAGGTACCACTATATGTAGGTGTGTGTATAAATGTGTATATATATATATATGTGTATATATATATATATATATATATATATATATATATATATATATATATATGTATATATATATATATATATATATATATATATATATATATATATATATATATATATACATATATATATATATATATATATATATATATATATATATATATACATATATATATATATATATATATATATATATATATATATATATACATATATACATATATACATATATATATATATATATATATATATATATATATATATATATATATATATATATATATATATATATATATATATATATATATATATATATATATATATATATACATATATATATATATGTATATGTATATGTATATGTATGTATGTATACAGCATGATGAAGTGCCATTTGACCCTCCCTGGTTCTACTGGTACTACATCAGCATCATCAGCATTAGCATCAGCATTAGCATCAGCATTAGCATCAGCATTAGCATCAGCATTAGCCTCAGCATTAGCATCAGCCTTAGCATCAGCATTAGCATCAGCATTAGCATCAGCATTAGCCTCAGCATTAGCATCAGCATTAGCCTCAGCATTAGCATCAGCATTAGCATCAGCATTAGCCTCAGCATTAGCATCAGCATTAGCATCAGCCTTAGCATCAGCATTAGCATCAGCATCAGCATTAGCATCAGCATTAGCCTCAGCATTAGCATCAGCATTAGCATCAGCATTAGCATCAGCATTAGCATCAGCATCAGCATTATCAGCAGCATCATCAGCATTATCAGCAGCATCATCAGCATTAGCATCAGCAGCATCATCAGCATCATCAGCATCAGTTCGTACCAACAGCGCTGTGATCCATAACACCAGGTGTCCGATATCGTAGGAGTTGGTGAGATACCGCGGCGCCACCATCTGACTGACCCCGACTGGAAGGTTCAGACTGCGAAGGATCCGCGTGAAAATCTGGAAAATAAAATACAATACAATAAGCGGGATTCCCTCTTCCCGTCCGTCTGTCCGTCACACGGCCCAGGACAAAAGCCATCATGACTCACAGTGGGAATGTAAGGAGTCCAGTCCACGAAGCCGATGTTATCGTTGGCCAGACGAGCGAACAGGTTGACCAGGTGCTGACGGACACAAACAACAACAATTATATATATGGAAGAAAAAACAAAGTCCACGTCCAAAACTAAGACACAAATGGACAACATGTAGACCAGGACATGTCCTTCCACAGGACACCGTCATGTCTTTAACTGAATGGAAAATTGTACAAGGGTTTACAACCAACGTTTAAGGTCAGAACATATTATTGATATTCTATATAATATATTATCTGTCAGGAGGAGAGTTCATAGATGAAGGTTTGTGTCACTTTGTATCATTATCTGCAGTAAAAATCTGTTCACTTCATTTTTTAGATGATTGTTAGTACATACATATAGTTAACATTAAATGAACACTGACAAACCAAACTGTGTTAACATGGAAGTGATTAGAACATGTCTTTATCGCCGATACCAAAACACTTTTATTATTTTGTTCACTTTATTATTTAAAATTCAATAAAATGGTATTCAGTGAAATTAACCATTTTCTTTGAACTTTTTGAATAATTTGAATTTCTCTAAAGCATTTTCTACAGAGGCAAAAAAACAATTTTAAATAAAAAAGAGGCAAAGAGTAGATGCAGAAGTGTCATATTAATGGAATTCAAGGATATTTGACTCAAGGGGGCAAAAACTAGAAAGGAGTGAAGTGGTGCAGCTGTCACAATACTGGGAATAAGTTTGTAATTGGAACCGACTGGTGTGAGCACAAACTATCTTTATTTACATTGGACCCAGTGTTCACCTTTCACCACCTAAAGGTCAATATTTGCACCTCGTAACCATGCAAACAGTACATTTTTGGTCTGGATTAAATTTGCAGGAGGGAAACATCAACTGTTTTTGGTCCAAATCAAAACACCTGGGCTGAGTCTAGGTCCAACAGAACCATGGTTTGGGTTCTTGTGCACCGTGAGAAAAAATAGATTTTCCCTTTTTCTGACAAAATTATTTTGACAAAATGATCACTGATTGATAGATAAAGACTGAACCAGGTCAAAGGTCAACACTAATGTGCATAAAACAGGAAGAAAAAGGGAAATGTACCTGGACGATCAAAAAGTAAGAGCATCGAGGACAAAAAAAACACAGAATCTAACATTTATGGGACAAAAACTAATATATCTGCTGCGTTATGTACACGAAAATAATCAGGATGTGATTCATTAAAAAACCAGAGGGGGGGATTTTTTACCTCCACAAAGGAGGTGATGTTTTACTGTATGTGTGTGTTTGTTTGTTTGT
>CM035801.1:41109104-41111604 GCA_020466265.1 Siphamia tubifer | reverse complement strand
ACACTCACACTGGTGTATGAACGTTTGGTGGTGGTGGGAGGGGCCGTAGGCACAAAATGGCTGCCAGTCTTCTGTCAGTCTGCCCCAGGACAACTATGTAGTTTACCACCACCAGAGGGAGCATGTGAAAGTGAATGAATAATGTAAAGAGCTTTGGGTGTTTTAGAAAGTGCTATAAAAATATTATCCATTATCTATCTATAATGGATATAACCCTCCTCTTATTCCTCCCCCCTCCTCCTCTTATTCCTCCCCCCTCCTCCTCTTATTCCTCCCCCCTCCTCCTCTTATTCCTCCCCCCTCCTCCTCTTATTCCTCCCCCTCCTCCTCTTATTCCTCCCCCTCCTCCTCTTATTCCTCCCCCTCCTCCTCTTATTCCTCCCCCTCCTCCTCTTATTCCTCCCCCCTCCTCCTCTTATTCCTCCCCCCTCCTCCTCTTATTCCTCCCCCCTCCTCCTCTTATTCCTCCCCCCTCCTCCTCTTATTCCTCCCCCCTCCTCCTCTTATTCCTCCCCCCTCCTCCTCTTATTCCTCCCCCTCCTCCTCTTATTCCTCCCCCTCCTCCTCTTATTCCTCCCCCCTCCTCCTCTTATTCCTCCCCCTCCTCCTCTTATTCCTCCCCCTCCTCCTCTTATTCCTCCCCCTCCTCCTCTTATTCCTCCCCCTCCTCTTATTCCTCCCCCCTCCTCCTACTCTCAGATTCTCTCAGTCATAGAAACAGTGTCATACAGAACTATCGTATGTTACAGATGATGTTTTTGTGAAAAGTACAGATGAATCCATGTGAGTGAGTGTTCTGAAAAATGAAAAACTGGAACAAAACTGGAACAAAACACAAATTTTGTTTTTTGGATGTTTTTTGGATTTTTTGGACGTTCAGAGACTGAAACACAAACATTAACGCCTGAAAATACTGGAGAAATACTGATACAACTGGGAGAACTTAAGTATTAGTACTTAATACTAGTATTAGTTTTACTAATACTAGTATTAGTTTTATTCATAGTAGTAAAACTAGAACTGCAAGCAGTTATCAGCAGTTACTGAGACCCTTGCAGTCAGGACCCAGTTGTTCTGTGTATTAATCCTTCGCTGCAGACCAACGTCCAGTTCAAGGACCAGGTCCAGTTCAAGGACCAGGTCCAGTTCAAGTCAAGTATTTATAGGTTTCGTAAAAGTCGGTAAAGAAATGCGTATACAGCGCCCCCTAGAAAAGGTAAAATAGTTTGTATTAGGCCACCCATAAACCAACAGGAAGTCCGCCATCTTGGATTGAATTTTTTAAAATTTTAAGTCATGGATTTTCGCCATCATTTAATTAACTCCTCCTTGGCCGTTGGGCCCAATGAAAAGTTGCAAAGTTTGCAGGGAAAATTAACACTACATAAATTGCTTCAGCTCAGACATACGAACACCTATAAGTCACTCTATAGCGTCCCCTACATATTTATACAAAAGCTTGTGTTTCTGGCAGAATATCACATCCCGTCCACAGTACGTCATTGTCTCGCATTCGGCTGTCGACTACGGTCGCGAGGGGAGGCGAAGGCCCTGGACACCGATTGATATTTTTCTCTGTTAAAACTGTTACTTCAGCCTGAACCGTACATTGTTTGAAAGAGATCTTTGGGGTCTGGTCCAGACCACGGGACGTAACGCAGATGCAAAAATTCACACCAGAGGGTGGCGCTATGCCAGAAAAAACTTTGTAAAAACCATACGTTGCACATTCAAAACACACACAAATAAAAATATATTTCTCCATATTCTGATAATCAATATATTATTGCCTGAAATTCAACATATATATATATATATATATATATATATATATATATATATATATATATATATACCCATACTTTTTTAATTTTATTTTTTTACCATTTTCTGAAAAATTCATATTCGTACTGATTCATTTCATATTCGTGAATGCGAATCATGACTACGAAGACAGCGTACTTGTGACTTTTCATTTCGTAAATTAAATTTTTGATTGATATTATGCCAACTATCAAACACATTATCAGTACAAATGGACTCACTTTAGAGTTTGATAATATTTATTTTATGCTCAACTGCAACCACTGACATATGAATATCCCAAATATTCACCCATTAATTTCCTGTGAATAGGTTAACATGCTTTTATAGTTGTCTGTGTAACCAGAGTGCCTCTTGTTGCCGTGGTAACTTACTGGAAGCCGTGGGGGTGTTGGTCCACAGGCATGATGGTGGGCAGGAACAGCTCCATGTTACTGATGGCCTTCTGCATGACCATGTCAAACACACACAGCAGGGGGCGCCACTCATCCAACATCTCCCTGGTGGAGGAGGCAGGGAAATACCTGGAAAGTTTTTAACACAACACACACAGAAAAAGAGTGTGTGTGTGTGTGTGGGGGGGGGGGGTGAGCGGTGCTTCCAGCAGACACAGTGAATGTACAGTAGAAAAATGAAGTCATGTGACACTTACAGTCTGCAGCTTTTGATCAAAGCC
>CM035801.1:41069104-41104104 GCA_020466265.1 Siphamia tubifer | reverse complement strand
GTCTTCCTGCTAGGCCTTAGGCCTGTCGCACCTCCAACGGTGCCCACCAGGGGGTTACAGTTATTGTTACTGTATATTAACTAGTTCTATATTAACTAGTTCTATATTAACTAGTTCTACCAAAACCACAGTGGGACTGATATATGGATTAATACTGGTACTGATTAGGGACTGGGAACTTTTAGGACTTTTTATGTCATGATGTTGACTTCACTTAATGAACCTTATATATGAAAAACCTTCATAAAAAAATTTTGACAGTCCACCTTATAGTCCAGTCCACCTTATAGTCCAGTTCACCTTATAGTCCAGTTCACCTTATAGTCCAGTCCACCTTATAGTCCAGTTCACCTTATAGTCCAGTTCACCTTATAGTCCAGTCCACCTTATAGTCCAGTTCACCTTATAGTCCAGTCCACCTTATAGTCCAGTTCACCTTATAGTCCAGTCCACCTTATATTCCAGTTCACCTTATAGTCCAGTCCACCTTATAGTCTAGTCCACCTTATAGTCCAGTCCACCTTATAGTCCAGTCCACCTTATAGTCCAGTTCAGTTCACCTTATAGTCCAGTCCACCTTATAGTCCAGTTCACCTTATAGTCCAGTTCACCTTATAGTCCAGTCCACCTTATAGTCCAGTTCACCTTATAGTCCAGTTCACCTTATAGTCCAGTCCACCTTATAGTCCAGTTCACCTTATAGTCCAGTCCACCTTATAGTCCAGTTCACCTTATAGTCCAGTCCACCTTATATTCCAGTTCACCTTATAGTCCAGTCCACCTTATAGTCTAGTCCACCTTATAGTCCAGTCCACCTTATAGTCCAGTTCAGTTCACCTTATAGTCCAGTCCACCTTATAGTCCAGTTCACCTTATAGTCCAGTCCACCTTATAGTCCAGTTCACCTTATAGTCCAGTCCACCTTATAGTCCAGTTCACCTTATAGTCCAGTCCACCTTATAGTCCAGTTCACCTTATAGTCCAGTCCACCTTATAGTCCAGTTCACCTTATAGTCCAGTTCACCTTATAGTCCAGTCCACCTTATAGTCCAGTCCACCTTATAGTCCAGTTCACCTTATAGTCCAGTTCACCTTATAGTCCAGTCCACCTTATAGTCCAGTTCACCTTATAGTCCAGTCCACCTTATAGTCCAGTTCACCTTATAGTCCAGTTCACCTTATAGTCCAGTTCACCTTATAGTCCAGTCCACCTTATAGTCCAGTTCACCTTATAGTCCAGTCAACCTTATAGTCCAGCCCACCTTATAGTCCAGTTCACCTTATAGTCCAGTCCACCTTATAGTCCAGTCCACCTTATAGTCCAGTTCACCTTATAGTCCAGTTCACCTTATAGTCCAGTCCACCTTATAGTCCAGTTCACCTTATAGTCCAGTCCACCTTATAGTCCAGTCCACCTTATAGTCCAGTTCAGTTCACCTTATAGTCCAGTCCAGCTATAGAATATATAATTTAATAAAATAAACAAATAATACAAACATAATTGCAGGAGCTGCGATGTGACTATTTGCACACACACACACACACACACACACACACACACACACACACACACACAGACACACACACACACACACACACACACACACACACAGTTCAGACAGTATATAGTTTCGCTGTAGTTCATATCATGTGAATTTAAATCCTTTTTCAGACATTATTCAACAATAATAATAGAATCAAACCAGTGCTTCTTATTGTTACTTTTTCCATCTGGATTTTTTACACAAACTCGTGATCAAACATATGTTAAATTAAATAGCAGTTTTTTATAGATCTATCCCAGAATCCCTGGAGTTTTCCTGGTTCTGTTGAGTCTCAGATAATGACTCTCATGTTTACCAAAACATTTTCAATAAAAACAGGTCAGATATTTTACAAGTGTCCTCCTGTCCACCCTGGGGGACATGAGTTCTCATTTGTTTTTTTGAACCACAACAACATCTGTGTTCTCAGACAGACGGAACTTCCCAAAACATTTATGAGCTTTCACAACCCCAATGCTTTCACCATACATGCCTGACAACGCTCCTGGGAGGCGTTTGACGGAAATGACCACTTCTTTTGTCATCGTTACTTTGTCAGAACCATCCACAGATTCATTAAATACTGAACCATGGGACTGGAATACCAACTGAACACCAACATCAGAATATCAGTCATTTAGTACCACGGTTCTCAAACTGGGCTCCGCGGACCCCTAGGGGGACGTGGCGCATGTCCAGGGGGTACGCCAAATTATTCACGGTTTTGTTTTCTTTGTTTTTTTGCTGTTTTATTTTGAAATGCAGAAGTTTTATTTTGTAGCTCGCGGGCGGAAGTAACAGCGCTGTTTGACGCCAGCTTGACTAAATTGAGACGGAGCGAGTCACAGGCTATTTTTAGCCACCCTGCAGCGAACATGGATCGATTTTTGTGTCCGCCAAGTTCCTCAAGAAGTGGTAAAAGAAATGACAATGAAAATGACAATGACAAAAACAAACGCCCTAACCCTAAAAAGAGAAAGTACATTGATAGTTCTATTGAGTTTGACAAGATCATCCCTCTCATTAAGTCTCTGTCTGTCTGTCTGTCTGTCTGTCTGTCTGTCTGTCTGTCTGTCTGTCTGTCTGTCTGTCTGTCTGTCACACACACACACACACACACGGTTTTGTGTGTCTTTTGTTCCGTTTATTATTTTAAAATTATTTAAAATTGTTGTTTCTGAAGTGTTCATTTATATTATAATACCTGAAAATGTGGCTGGTTTGCACAAAAGCACTATTAAAAAAGGTTATCATTGTTTCATAATAATCATTGTTGAAGTGGTTTTTTATCATTTTCAGTATCGCCAGGATGAGGGGGGACATGGAAAAATGTCACCCCTCCAAGGGGGACCTGGGCCAAAAAAGTTTGACAACCCCTGGCTTAGGTCACATGGAATAATTATTAACATGCAGTGGTAGCTCAATTTAGCAAATTCATTTGTTCCAGAAGTGGTTTCATCAGGTGATTTTTTTTGGTAAATAGTCGTATTTAAAATTCAAACAGTCCTATTTGTTCCAAGGCCCCAAATACTAACCCTTAAACACTTTAAAAATTATAAAAGGATACACATTTTATATGATAAAAAGCCAAAATAATGTGATAAACACAGTGTTACAAAAGTTAATGTGGACACATGTCACCTTTGACCTCCACAGATCTGAAAAACTATTGGTCGTAGGTGATAACACTAATTATTAGAAAATTCTAATAAGATTTATACACTTTTGTATAAATCTTCATTCCACATCGTTTGGTACCAATCTGTGACCCTCTGTTCTGGAGTTATAACCCATAATTCAATTAATTGTTTAAAACAGATGTATTCCATTAAGTCTTTTCCTCATATATTTCATTCTCAGTATCTGCACTAACATTCAATATGTGTAAATAAATATAAATATGTATGTTTTAGCTCTCAGACAGAATACAGATGTGAACATATGTAACTGAAACATTTCAGAAAATCACAGGCTATTTCCCAAAAATCTAATGATGTAACATGATATGGGTGAAAGGAGGAGTTATTTTGTCGACTTATCTGTGTGAAATTATTCCAGAGAGCAAAGTTTGAAGCCTGTGTGAAAGTTAGATCAATTATTTGTGGGTTTAAGGTTGTAATACTTTGAAAAAATAGGGTTAGAATATTAAAAGTAACTATCCCAAACCAAACAAAAGTTTAAAAAAAGTTTTCAACTTCAGGATATGCAACAATAGTAAAATATTTTCTGCTTTATTCAACATTATTCATTATCAGAATCCAAATATACACCACATTTCTTTTTATTTCTAATAAATAAAGTAAAACTAAATATTTATTTGGTCTTTTACATGTTTTAATTATATTTGATTGGGTTGTTTTATCCAGTGTTTTACTTTCTCTTCTTTTATGTTGTTGTGAAGCACCATAGAAATAAAAATAAATCAAATCAAACTTTATTTATATAGAACTTTTCATACAAAAAAAAGCAACACAAAGTGCTTTACAGCATTAAAAACAAGTATCCATCCCTCCCTCCATATATTGACAGAACACACACACACACACACACACACACATCTATAGGAGACATGACCTGGCACTGAGCATCATGGGAACATCTACCCTGGGGTCCTTCACACTGGGAGGGGCCCCAGACGCCGACAAACAGGGAGAGCCCCCCCCACCAAGCTGAGGAGACCCCAACCAGCCGGGCCAAGGGAACCTGCGGGCAGTACCCCCAGCAGCGGGCCAGATACAACCCCCAGTGTGGAGGACCCCCCCCCTGAGGAAACACTGGAATTAAAACATAAAAGTTTTAAGCTAAGAAATGCAGTAAAAGACCTAAAACATAAGTAAAATAACAAGAAGATAAAAAAATGTAAAGTTAGATAAAAGCCAGAGTAAAAAGCTTCTTTTAAAAGTATCAACAGTCTGTGCAGCCCTGAGCTTCTCCAGCAGGAGGTTCCATTGTGGCTAAATGCTGCCTTGCCGTGGGTTTCAGTCCTGGCTCGGGGACAGTTAAGAGGCCACTGCCGGAGGACCTCAGGGTCCGCGAGGGTCGATACATCAAAAGCAGGTCCGATAAATAAGAAGGCACAAGGCCGTTAAGACATTTAAAAACTAATAAAAGAACCTTAAAATGACTCCTGAAGCAGATGGGGAATTAATGCATCCAATAAAACACATATGTACAAAGACTAGACTATGATTGAAAAACTTTAACATTTTACAAGTAATAACACTAATTATCACATCCATATTGATATTCAAATATAACCAGCACAATATTATAATATATTATGTATATATATATATATATATATATATATATACACACACACATATACACACACAGTGGTACTTCTACTTACCACAGATTCAGCTAATGAATAATCCAAGAAACGAAAAACCTTTATGTCAATTTTTCGTTGTCGAAAGGAAACTGAAACCTCTGAGACTATGTACATACTGTACTAACTGTACATTACTGTACATTACTGTACATTACTGTACATTACTGTACATTACTGTACATTACTGTACATAACTGTACATAACTGTACATTACTGTACATTACTGTACATTACTGTACATTACTGTACATTACTGTACATAACTGTACATAACTGTACATTACTGTACATTACTGTACATTACTGTACATTACTGTACATTACTGTACATTACTGTACATAACTGTACATAACTGTACATACTGTACGTATCATCCCATTGGCTATGAGGGAACTACCCATGATGCTTTTGGTGACCTTTTACCCATACACGCCTATAGGACAGAGCCACCGCTGCCCCGCGAGTTCGTCCATCGAAACCCCACCACAGCACACACCCACCATCAAGTGAAACAGGAGATGATAAAAAGGAGGAGGAGCCATCACTCCACCAGCACCAATAAAAGACATGCCGACGAAACCCCACCAACCCCCTGAACCCACGGAAAAAAAAACACCCTGAAAAAACGTCCGTAAGTCGTGCCATTGCTCTGACAATGCACACGCCCCGCCCACCCCAGGAAAAATCACTTTTATCATTTTTAAAGGATTTAGGGGGTAGTATTGGGGGTTTAGGGGGTAGTATTGGGGGTTTAGGGGGTAGTATTGGGGGTTTAGGGGGTAGTATTGGGGGTTTAGGGGTAGTATTGGGGGTTTAGGGGGTAGTATTGGGGGTTTAGGGGGGTAGTATTGGGGGTTTAGTATTGGGGGTTTAGGGGGTAGTATTGGGGGTTTATGGGGTAGTATTTGGGGTTTATGGGGTAGTATTTGGGGCCTTGGCACCAATCAGACCTTTTACATGTAAAATGAGAATATTTCCAAAAAAAAACATGGTACGAAAACACTTCTGGAACAACTTAACGTCGTAAGTAGAGGAACGACTAGAAGACGAAGACAATAGAAGAAAAAAAAATTGAGGTAAAAGTTTTTCGTTACCTGGATCATTCATTCGCTGGGTCGTTGGTAAGTAGAGGTACCACTGTATATAGTGAGGTGTATTACTAAAGATATGTCATTTATATTTAGGAATACATTTTACAATATGTGGAAATAAAATGATTTTCAATAAAACTGTGTAAAAATACAGATCAGCTTTTGTCTTCAATGTAATATATCTTATATTTATCAATATATGTTTTCTATTTGTAAATATACATTTTAGATTTGTAAATATATGTTTTATATTTATCAATATATGTTTTATATATGCAAATATATGATTTAGACGTATAAATATACGCTTATATTTGTTAATATATGTTTTATATTTATCAATATATGATTAAATCATATATTACAGTATATTAGATAATATATATGCACTATTTTTCCATATGTGAATATATGTTGGAATATAATACTTTTTATTTTTCAACATATTGCCATATATCTCTGTCCTCAGTGGATGATAACTCAGCTATCTCCATGGCAACCAACCAACCTCCCTGGCCTTAGATTAACATTTTATGTCAAATATCATCAGTCATTTATGCGCTAGCGTCCTTGGCTGCCAACAAAAGACACGCTGGACTCCTGTCACAGTTCGCTGCTGTTTTTACACCTTTGTGCAATGTTTGTGCAACATGTCGGAGCGTGTGAATATGTTCATCTGTCAGCCGGCAGGTAAAGCGGCGAGCACAACCGTGTTCATTATCATGTCCTACAGCTGTTCTGGAAGCTTCCTGAGCCAGATGGAAGACAGCATCTACACCCCCCGCCATATTTTTAGGTCTTCCCACTGGGACATCCTGATTATAACAACCCCAACTGATTCTGTTGTAACAACAAGCCAACAAGAGAAAATCAACAAAACCAACAAGAGAAAATCTCCCAAAACTAACAAGAATAATCACAAAAACCAACAAGAGAAAATTACCCAAAACCAACAAGAAAAAGTCACCCTGGTCGTAGGTATCCATAAAGTCCAAAATGGCCACCAGCAAAGATACAAGGGGGCGGTGCCAACTTATATCCAGAGATTTTTGGAAACATTAGACCCCTACCGAACACCACGACAAAAATCAAAGACTATGTTATTTAGCTGTGGAGTCAGAAGTGTGTTATTGTGACTGACTTTAGCAGCTGGATGAGCAGCCTGGCGTAGCTCTGCATCATGTTTGGCTCCAGATCTGGAAGCGTCACCAGCTCATACAGCAGCTTAATGAACAGGATGTGGTCTTCTTTACTGAACCTGCGACTGTACAGCTTCAGGAACCTGCAGGACCAAAGGTAGGTAGTTAGCAGAGGTGGTCCAAGTATTTACAGTCTGTACTGAAGTACAAGTACAGCTATTGTATGAAAACAAAATACTCTGGTAAAAGTACAAGTACTGATTCAACTGCTTTACTGAAGTAAAAGTAAAAAAACTACAACTTCTGAACTGTAACAAAGTAAAAGGTAAAACTGAAGGGTTTTTTGCTATGGATGAAATAATATTTATTTAAGCAGGGGAAAAAAAGAAAATGTTTGGTTATTGGGTCATGACATATAGTTAAGTGGGTATGGACAGGTAATTTAGGAGACATTTAAATGTCATAATTTTTTAAAAAAATCATAATTGTGAAATAAAAACTGACAATTCATTAGATGAACTCAAAATTATTATAAAATTATGAATCCTTTAAATACAGATTGAAATTCACTATTCAAAGTGCAGGTATCAGACCAGCTCTAGGGTACACCACCCCCCCACCCCAACTTAAAACAAATAATCAGGTTTGAGTGGATGGAGGTGATGGATGGAAGGAGCAGAAGTGAAGAGTGAACACAGCACATAGATATGTGGTGTGTGTGTGTGTGTGTGTGCGTGTGTGTGTGTGTGTGTGGGGGGGGGTTACTTAGACATGCATGAACACACACAGTCTCAACACGACCCACTTCACTGGATGAACCTCAGCCAACGCTAAGAAGAAACACTGAAGGAAAAACCCTGGACTGACTTTAGACTGCAGTTAAAGGCCAAAGCAGGACTATATATATATATATATATATATATATATATATATATATATATATATATATATATATATATATATATATATATATATATATATATATATATATATATATATATATATATGGGTGATTCTCATGAAACTAAAAAACAATGGGGCCATTGTTTTTGATTGATTTTGGAGTGGTTAAATATAAATCCTATATATCATTATTTTACTGTAGAAGAAAATGTGTTTTTTTCTATCACACTGGGTCATTTTAAAACATTGTATTTTTATTTTCCACTTTTTATCCATTTTCTGGTCAAATTATCATTACCCAAATGTGGCCCGACCAAAATGTCTGGTCTTTGAATTAGGGGAAAATATAAAAGTAAATACATAAATAAATAAAATATAAAAAGACTACAATTACATTGTTCTATGTCAAAAGTTTCATTAAGTGTTTTTTTGGGTGATTTTATTCATGAATAGTCATAAGCGCCCCCTCGTGGCAGGAATCCGTCAAGTCCAAAATGGCAAAGTAAAAGGGGGTGCTGCCAATCTGTACCCAATGATTTTTGGAAACCTTAGACTCATACCTAACACCGTGACAAAAATCAGAAAAAGAAGTGCACAATTCTTCTGAAAATTCACAAAATCCCTCCAGGCTATTGTGAAGGTTAAGAGCAGAGGAAGTGGACGAAGGGGATAATTAAAGTAAACAGATAATTAAAGATAATGTTTGATAAGACTAACCCATTACATAACTGATATTAGTTCCCTCTGCATCTGTTAAATCACATCTTAATGGATCTGATACAGACAAAGGCTTTGACAAAGTGTTTCTCATCTTTCCACCCAGTACTTGGGTTGTTAGTGTTTTATCTCTTCTGTCCAGATCAGGGGATGAAGTGAAGTGATGCAGTGCCGTAAACAGACCAGGACAACACTTCACACCTCAACTACTACAGCTGGAGTCCACGGCAGTCCACACAGAGGCTGTGATATTCCAAATACCACTTTTATGGCAGCCATTTTTAAATGAAGCAATATGGCCGCCATATAAACATCTGGGCAAATGCAAACATTGATTTTCTGATTCTATAGACCATAACCTTTCCAAAAAATATATAGTTTACTAAATCCCCCTAAAAATTTCAACTGAAGCTAAAATGTGAACATCATAATGTTCCTTATTTTGTTCATAGTTTATCATTTGTGTACATTATTTCATTATATTGATAATTTTTCATTATACGTCTTCCTTTTTTTAAAATTTTTGTTCATCAATTTCTTTTTTTATGGACCTTTTTCACAACTTCTGCATTTTGCACCGGACATACGTAAGCGCAGCGTAGCCCTACTTCCGCTTCGGCAAAACTTAAATGCCACAGATGACAGCATGGACCAACAGTTATTGTAACATACCAGGATGTTATTGTCATGTCCAGAAGCATCTTATATTTCCTTCCACTCCTTCCCTGTTAACGGTGAAGCTAGAGGAAAATGGGTCCAGGCTATTCAGTGTTATGAAGGGCCCAGTTTTATCATTAAAACAGGAGCACTTCCGTCTGCAGCAGACACTTCACATCAGAACACTACATCTGGGGATGACGGTTTGAAACCCTAGCATTTTTCCTTGGAATGATTCTATTCCTACAGGAAAAAGGAGCCAGTATATGAACGGTGTCAAAAACGGCAGCTGTTAACGTCGCTATGAGTTGAGATAAAACAAATGTCCATGGTTTTAAAGTTATGGTGAACACAAATAAGTAATGTTGTCCTTAAACTGTAGTTGTGACCTTTAACCTTTCCATGCCAGTACATCAGTGTCAGCAGTAAACAACAGTAGCATTGGAAGGAAAGAGTGTAAATAGTGATAGAACAGTGAACAGTAGTTAGTGCAACAGCAGTAAGTCACAGTAAATGTATGAACACTGATCAAACCTGGAGTTTGGGACCATCCTCTTTTTTTATTTGTCATGGGTAACATCTAACCCTCACAAAAACCTGCCCGTCTACTACATTAGATATTATGACAAACACTAACATAAACACACACTGCCAGAGAAAAATGGGAACGGATTATGATAGCATTGGGCTAACGTTAGCATTATGCTAATGAGATGTTGACTTGAACCATAGACAGAACAAATATAAAATAGTCAAATAGTCCATGTCCTCTATACTATCCATACATAACCATAGAACCCTAGTCCTAGGTAGAAGTGGACAGACTAATGACTGGTGGACAGACTAATGACTGGTGGACAGACTAATGACTGGTGGACACACTTATCACTTCAGTAGCATTAGCCCCAGGGCTCTGTCTACTTACATTTATATTTTTTCCTCACTGAAAAAAATCGTAGCCTTCATCAAGTTTCTTTTTCGTTCGTGAATTCTCCTCCACGATTCTCCCGATATCTGCAAATGTTAAAAGTGTCAAATTTCTTCAGGAACTTGAAGACTCTTTAAATATTAGCGGCTTTCTACTGTCTGGACGTTTAACCGGAAGTTCAACCGGAAGTTCGGTAACGCTCCTGTGACGTATTTACGCTTTTTGTGAAAATGGTCCATTGTTAAAATGTGTTCATATTATTCCTTATTTTGATTATTTTTGTACACTTAGTTCAATATGTTTATAATTTTTCATCCTATATTTCTTCATTTTGTAATTTTTGGTTCATTTTTGTATGCTTTTTAATTTGTTCATATTGTTAATTTTATTTATAATTTTGTTCATTTACTTTAATATGTTGATCTTTTCCATCTTCCCCCACAATGCTAAAAACGACCCTGTGTTTTAATGACTCCATCTAACAACCACTTACGAGAACAGTTTCCTGGACCAGAAGGCGACCCCTGGCCACAGCTCCCGGAGCGTCACGGCCCGGGACAGGTTGGCCTTGATGTCCGCCAGCAGCTCCGTGGCCTCCGGGTCCAGCCGCTCCGCGTACGGCAGCAGGCCGTTATACACGATCTCCTTCTGGGGGACGAACCCCGGGGGGCCCACCGGAGCCCCGTCGTCGGCCGTCATGTCTCACCCACCGCTCCTCGGGTTTTACGAATCGTGCGTAAAAAAAATTAAATAAAAGCGGGAGGAAAAAAACGCTCGTGCGGAACTAAGAAGCGCTCGTGGAAGCGTTCATTCTAATCCTGTTCCGTTCAGGGGCGGAAGGCAGAGGCGATCAGAGGGGGAAAGTGTGTCACACTAATTGAGCTGCGCAAAGCCCTGAGCCAAAGCACCGGGGGCCCACGCGCAATGTCACGCCACGGCCACGGATGGACGGTACTGGCGGGAGGAGAGCTCAGCGCGTGGACTGTCGATAGAGGACAGGGGGGGGGGGGGGGGGGGGGGTCTGAAAATGTACACTTCATGTTCAGAAACAGCAGGAAAGATGAAATAAAAGTTTGAAAAAGTGAGTTTAGTTTGTTTTCTTCTGGAGTAGAAGCAGCTCGTGGAGCCTCAGGTGTGTGTGTGTGTGTGTGTGTGTGTGTGTGTGTGTGTGTGTGTGTGTGTGTGTGTGTGTGTGTGTGGACTACATGTCCCATAAACCCCTGAGAAAGTTTCCAGCTAATCTGCAGATGATCTGATCAATGGATTAGACTCTTGCGTTCTATTGACCCACTGAGGGTGGACTAATGAAAATAATCTGTCTGACACTTTTAGTCAATATCTATGCATCATTTCTCTGCCAAATATGTTTAATTAACGCCTTATTTTGTGAACATTTTTCACAATTTTGATCACTTTTGTACATTTACTTCAATATTTTCATTGTTTTTCATCATATAATTCTTCATTTTGTGAATTTTTGTTCATCAATTTGTTTTTGTTTTTTATTAAATGTGATCATACTGTTCCTTATTTTGTTCATTCTTGTTAATTTACTTCAACATGTCACATATTTCTTTATTTTGTGAAATTTGAAGTATCTATTTGGTATTGTGTGTTGTTAAATGTGTTCATATCGGTCCTTATTTTGTTTAGAATTTTGATTGTTTCAAATATAACTTAATATGATAATTTCAATATGTTGGTAATTTTTCATTGTACATTTCTTCATGCTGGGAATTTTTTTTCATCAATTTGTTTTTTAATAACATTTCTTCATATTGTTCCTTATTT
Source organism: Siphamia tubifer (assembly GCA_020466265.1). NCBI lineage: Eukaryota > Metazoa > Chordata > Actinopteri > Kurtiformes > Apogonidae > Siphamia > Siphamia tubifer. Next base: position 41,091,998 of record CM035801.1, on the reverse strand, counting down.
TGCTCATTTGTGTACATATTCTTAATTATATTGATAATTTATCTTCATATATTTCTTCATTTTGGGAATTTTTGTTCATCAATTTGTTTTTTTTTAAGTAAATTTGTTCGTATTGTTCCTTATTTTGTTATTTTTTGTCATTACTGGACTGACCAGTAGAACAACTGACCACTGGACTAACCAGTATGCATCAAAGGGTTAATAATGAAATATTAACAGTGCTTGTTAGGATTTCAGTGGTTTGGGACATGTTTTAGATAATTAAACATGCACTAGGCCAAACTGACCCAGGAACACCACTGCTGTTCCTGACAAATGAACACAACAGGAGGGTTAATGTAAAAAAAAAAAAAAAAAAAAACTTTGACATGCTGGGTCTCAGGAGGATAATACATGCTGATAAAGCACTTAAGAAAAGCTAAATATAGCAGAAAAATATTTGATTTGATTTGAATGCTTTATTTCGAACATGTGCAGAATGCAACAATAATCAATACAATAATAACAATAATAATAATAATAATAATAATAATAATAATAATAATAATAATAATAATAATAATAATAATAATAATAATAATAATAATAATAATAACTGCAGAAGTACAGCCTGGATCTTTGTGTCCTCTATTGTGAATGAAAAACTGTCTCCATCTGTCCATCACTGTTTTAACATTCCACTGTCATAAAAACTCTTCCAGATACATGTGTTACATCAACATTTGCTAGAAACATCACATTCCCTATATGTAACAGGGTCAATTATGTTGCAACAACGGGGGTATGTCATGGTTCTAATTACACAAATTCTTTGTTTGTTTTTAGTTTACACTGACAGAGCTAAAAGACAAGTGTTAAGATGTGGAACCTCTTTGTGTTTGTGTGTTTCCACCGTGCACTTTATGGTGCGACACCGCCTAATATATTAGGTATTTTCGCGTCCTTACCTCCTTCCTTTTGTTCTGGATGTGTGTGGAGGAGGTAAGCGGCCATGTCATTTCCTAAATTCCTGTTTCGGCTTCTAAAGTATTATTTTGGGGTTAATTGGCTATTTCAAACTTTATCAATTCATATTAATGTATAATTTGGTCTGTTTAGGGGCGTGTGTTTTTCATGGATTCACTGACCGAGGGATTCATGAGCCCCAAATAAAGACTGTCTCCCAAGTGGTTACGTGCGGGTCTTGTTTAATATCAATACACACAAACGCAGAGTCAGACACCACCAGTTACACCTACACAAAATGACTGTTTTCACTTCATCTGTATCCCTCTCATAAACCTAGAAAACCTTCCAGCTCTTCTTTATTTGTTTGCAGCGTCACAAATCACTGTCCTGCTCTGTTTATTCCTGTCCATCACTTCCTGTGTGGTCACATGACACTTTTACCTGGGCCGTTCTTATTCGTCTGTGGAAATCCTTTTACTTTAAGCACATGTAATTCTCTGTGCACTCTCTGGGATTAAAGCCAAACGTCTTTGAGTGCAGGTCTGGATGTTTACAGTAACCAGACCAACCTCACCGCTTCTTTAAACCGTCTGATTGGATGAATATCTTCCTGTTTCGTAGAGCTGCCAGACACAGAAATAGTTTTTGGCACAGAAACATGTGATAATGTCAAATGTTTCATGTTATAATTGAATTGAATTAAATGCATTCATTGTCATTGCATATAAAATACAACGAAATTGAATGTTGCTCCAGTAAAAGTGCTTAAGTCACAAATGCATCACATACACACTTAGTAATATAATAAATATAGTAAATAGAATAAAAACAATGTTAAAAAGATAGAACTAAACTATATAGATATTTTTCCCTCTGCTTTTTTGTGTTTCTTGGAGTATTTAGTGGGAAAGTTGAGTTATATTTTTGGTTTTGGTTGGTTTTATTTTGAAAAACAAATGATAGAGGGATTGTGAAGACTTACGTTTTGGACAGAACTGCTGGGGTTAATGATGGTATAGTTGGTGAATGTGCAGGAAAATGATGGTGTAAGTCAAAAAGCGGTGTATTCTGGCGACTGTCCTGATGTCCATCTGATGTCCGTCTGATGTCCGTCCGATGTCCGTCCGATATCCGTCCGATGTCCGTCCGATATCCGTCCGATGTCCGTCCGATGTCCGTCCGATGTCCGTCCGATGACCGTCCGATGTCCGTCCGATGTCCGTCCGATGTCCGTCCGATGTCCGTCCGATGTCCGTCCGATGTCCGTCCGATGTCCGTCCGATGTCCGTCCGATGACCGTCCGATGACCGTCCGATGACCGTCCGATGTCCGTCCGATGTCCGTCCGATGTCCGTCCGATGTCCGTCCGATGTCCGTCCGATGTCCGTCCGATGTCCGTCCGATGACCGTCCGATGACCGTCCGATGACCGTCCGATGACCGTCCGATGTCCGTCCGATGTCCGTCCGATGTCCGTCCGATGTCCGTCCGATATCCGTCCGATATCCGTCCGATATCCGTCCGATATCTGTCCGATATCCGTCTGATATCTGTCCGATATCTGTCTGATATCTGTCCGATATCTGTCCGATATCTGTCTGATATCTGTCCGATATCTGTCTGATATCTGTCCGATATCTGTCTGATATCTGTCCGATATCTGTCTGATATCTGTCCGATATCTGTCTGATATCTGTCCGATATCTGTCTGATATCTGCTAAATCAAACTGTTCAGTCTTTACATGATCCAGCTGATAAACTAGAAAAACATCTACTGGGATGGTCATGTCTCTTTTCCATCACTTTCCTCTGTCTTACTTTTCCCTGCTGAGTCAAAGAGGCATCATCATCATCATCATCATCATCATCATCATCATCATCATCATCATCATCATCATCATCATCATCATCATCATCATCATCATCCTCCTGAATCACATTTTCCATCTGTAGACCTGACTTGTGGAATAATGAATCTGGCAGATGTGTGCACGATGCACATGCACGCTCCCGTGCCCATATACACATACACATACACACACACACACACACACACACACACACACACACACACACACACACAGACAGATATAAGCCTGTCCCACATAAAGGGTACAGTACCTAGAAACATCACTACAGAGGACAAACAGGAACACACTTCATGTTTCATTCTGGACCCAGTTCAACAAGAGAAGCAGCAAAAGCAGGTGTTGTCAGTGTTCTGAGGAAGAGCTGCAAAAGAAATAAGTACAACTACTTCATTACTGTACTTACGTAAATGTTTTACATATCTGTCCTTTACTTGAATATTTATTTTTATGGAAACTTGTTATTTTATACTCTTTACATTTATATAAATATCTGTACTTTATACTCTTTACATTTATATAAATATATGTACTTTATACTCTACATTTATATAAATATCTGTACTTTATACTCTTTACATTTATATAAATATATGTACTTTATACTCTTTACATTTATATAAATATATGTACTTTATACTCTACATTTATATAAATATCTGTACTTTATACTCTTTACATTTATATAAATATCTGTACTTTATACTCTTTACATTTATATAAATATATGTACTTTATACTCTTTACATTTATATAAATATATGTACTTTATACTCTTTACATTTATATAAATATATGTACTTTATACTCTACATTTATATAAATATCTGTACTTTATACTCTTTACATTTATATAAATATCTGTACTTTATACTCTTTACATTTATATAAATATATGTACTTTATACTCTTTACATTTATATAAATATCTGTACTTTATACTCTTTACATTTATATAAATATTTGTACTTTATACTCTTTACATTTATATAAATATATGTACTTTATACTCTTTACATTTATATAAATATTTGTACTTTATACTCTTTACATTTATATAAATATTTGTACTTTATACTCTTTACATTTATATAAATATATGTACTTTATACTCTTTACATTTATATAAATATATGTACTTTATACTCTTTACATTTATATAAATATTTGTACTTTATACTCTTTACATTTATGTAAATATATGTACTTTATACTCTTTACATTTATATAAATATATGTACTTTATTCTCTTTACATTTATATAAATATCTGTACTTTATACTCTTTACATTTATATAAATATATGTACTTTATACTCTTTACATTTATATAAATATATGTACTTTATTCTCTTTACATTTATATAAATATATGTACTTTATACTCTTTACATTTATATAAATATATGTACTTTATACTCTACATTTATATAAATATCTGTACTTTATACTCTTTACATTCATATAAATATATGTACTTTATACTCTTTACATTTATATAAATATATGTACTTTATACTCTACATTTATATAAATATATGTACTTTATACTCTTTACATTTATATAAATATATGTACTTTATACTCTACATTTATATAAATATATGTACTTTATACTCTTTACATTTATATAAATATATGTACTTTATACTCTTTACATTTATATAAATATATGTACTTTATACTCTACATTTATATAAATATATGTACTTTATACTCTTTACATTTATATAAATATATGTACTTTATACTCTTTACATTTATATAAATATATGTACTTTATACTCTTTACATTTATATAAATATATGTACTTTATACTCTACATTTATATAAATATATGTACTTTATACTCTTTACATTTATATAAATATATGTACTTTATACTCTTTACATTTATATAAATATATGTACTTTATACTCTTTACATTTATATAAATATATGTACTTTATTCTCTTTACATTTATATAAATATCTGTACTTTATACTCTTTACATTTATATAAATATATGTACTTTATACTCTTTACATTTATATAAATATATGTACTTTATACTCTTTACATTTATATAAATATATGTACTTTATACTCTTTACATTTATATAAATATATGTACTTTATACTCTTTACATTTATATAAATATATGTACTTTATACTCTTTACATTTATATAAATATATGTACTTTATACTCTTTACATTTATATAAATATATGTACTTTATTCTCTTTACATTTACATAAATATATGTACTTTATACTCTTTACATTTATATAAATATATGTACTTTATTCTCTTTACATTTACATAAATATATGTACTTTATACTCTTTACATTTACATAAATATATGTACTTTATACTCTTTACATTTACATAAATATATGTACTTTATACTCTTTACATTTACAGGGATTAAACAAAAAAAAAGTCATCTGACTGAACGTTTTACTGATAAAACACCTCATCTAGTACCCCCTTGTACCCCTTCATAAATCATTGTAGCCATGGTCTGAATTATATTTCCTTCATTGTTCACTTGGTTTGTTTGTTTAGGTTACAGCCTCAACCCAAACAATAATGGGCAGATTTAGAATTTTTGACGAGGTTTTGGTTCAGAATGTGACAGACAATAGTTTAGAGAGGTGTAGGTGTAATTACCTACACTGTTATAAGTGCCCTTCTGTTTGTTGATGGACTAAAAATGACAAAGTTAATTAGGTACAGATTTATTACTGTAATGCACATCACTTTTATAACTGTTGTAAAATTTAACAATGGTTGCTAGTGCGCTATCAGCACTAGTATAGTATCATCTGTACACCAGCTGTTGTTAGTCACCTGCGGTGTAGCGCGGCCTGCTAGCTTGATAGCATTGTCCATGATCCCAGGGTGAAGCCAGGTTTCTGTGATAATCATCACGCAGGCGCCTCTGGTAGCTGTGCGGGTTGTTAACCTCTTCATCCCACCCAGCTTCAATTCATCAGTTTAGTTGGATATGGACCTGGGGTTTGCTATAAAGAGGCTGGGTAGTGGTGCTCTTTAGCCTCGCCAGCTAACCTGCTCGGCAGCCCCTCTTCTGTTTACGCTCTCTCCGCCGGTTCCGGAGTCGCCTCACCGGCAGGGTACTCCATGGAGAGTCCGGTGCTCGCGCTATAGTTTGAAAGTCACTTGTGATGGGAATTTCTCGTCTTATTCCGATATTCAAGAGTTCGTCTCGATTGTATGAGACCTTTGTCTCACCCAGACTCACACATATATCCTTTCACAAAAACATAGAAATAGCAGCCACACACACACAAGGATTCAGGAGCACTGAGCCACTGCGTCTATGCACCACCATCTTACTTATTAGTTAGAATTGTATAGGCTGCTGACGATTGTTAAGATAAATTATTATATTTACCGTAAATAAAATAGAATGGGCTTGGTGTTCAAGTACAATAAATGTGTTTTAAGGGCTATTTAATTTAGTACGCTGTGGTTAAGTGCCAGCCTCAGTTAAAGCCATAAGGGGTTAGTCTGTCACCCTTCCTGTCTCTGTCATTAATGACTGCAGGTCATGTCCATCAGGGTGTGTGGACAGACGATTGGTGAAGAGATTGGAAGAGGGCGGTGCTTAAGTGGATCATGTGTGGTAGACTGGGACCGGTTGGCGACTGTGCAAACCGTAGGTGGAATCCTGGAAAAGTCCCGCCTTAAGCGCTAGGATTGGAGAGTTAGCCTGTCAATCAAACTAGCTCCCCTGCCTTCTTTCTTGATTCGAAAAATTCATTCTTAACAGCCTGCGACAGCCACAGTGGAATGAGTTCGCCTTCGTTGCGTGGTTTAAGTCCATATTAGATTACGTACAGGTACTACTGAGAAAATGAAGAATATTGTGTAAAAGTTTTTTTATTCAGGTAACTCAACATAAAAGGTGAAACCAATACATTTATAGACTCATGACATGCAAAGTGACATATATCAAGCATTTATTTGTTGTAATTTTGCTGATTATGATTTACATCTTATTAAAACTTCTAACTCGAAAACTCACAAAATTTGAGTTTTGCTTGAAAGTGAGTTTTCTGAAGGTGTTCATCCTAATCAGCAAAATCAAAACAAATTAAAGCTTGCAATATATTGATTTGCATATTATTTGTCTATATAATATGTACATTCCACCGTACAGAAATGCAAGCACCTTTTCAGGATATTCCAATTGTCCAGTATGTCTCTGAAACAGCTCAGCCAATCAGAAGCAGAGTTTGGTCAACTTTCCCAGATTCCACCTACGATTTGCACAGTCACGACCTGTTGAGTGTGTGGCTGTGTCTGAAATCACTCCCTACTTCCGGCATAGGGCCCTATATAGGGTGTCCGAATTGTAAGTGAACTATTTATAAACCCTATATAGTGCACTCAATGTATCCCACAATCCACCGCGAAATGTAGTGGTGGTAGTGGTCACTAACCATCATGTATTGCACACATCGAAAAATGACTGAAGAACGGAGAGATAAAAAAAAAAAAAAAACTTTATTGAACATTAGGATATACAGACTCTCAATGAGGATAATGAATACAACTTAAAATTAAATACAAAATAAAATATATGAAAATAAACACACTTGGGGGTTTTGTGAAAAAAAGTAAACTACAGTAAAATGCAATATTAAACAATGTATAAATAAAGTTTACATTAGGCACTTTAAATTAAACAACACTGAGCAGAGATAAAAAAAAGGAAGTTCTTTGGTTAAAATAATAAATGTCATACCATGTCGTTACTTATTGTTCTTGCAATTCTGTTCGATTCCAATTTTTTGAGACATGAAAAACAATCTTGAAGTCACTCATAAAACCAGGGAAAGAGGGCTTACAGTTTCTGCAATTTGTACAGTGAATATGATACTTACCCAGAATTATTATTATATTAATAATGTCTGATAAGGAAGATTTCAAATCATCCACACTGAAAAAAGTGATTCTGAGCATTTGTAAATGTAACATAAATTAAGTCTGTGAAAATAACAATAAAAAAATTGTTTGTATCTTTACATGAATTGTATTGTTTGAAATTAATATGCATTTGTTAAAAATACAAAATATTGTAGGTTTTTTAATTGACAGGCGTTTCTTAGTTATCCCAGTCAATCATTTCAAGTACAAACACTCAACAAACAATAAACTTGTATCATTTAAACTCTGCCGTAATCCCGCCAACCGACATGCATTCTGGGTACTTCCTGCTTTGTAACAGCGCCACGTTTCCAGAGGCTGAGTCAACTAACCTGTAAAGTAAGAATAAAATATATCAAGTAGTTAGTTAGATTGGATATTTCTGCCTTTTCGGCTTTAATAATGTTTTATGCGTCTTTAACCCGTGCTTTGGTTCGGAACGACAGCAATTAGACGGCACCAGCCAGGACGCTAGTTTTTATTTGTCATGGTGGCGCAGAATTAAAAAGTAAACGTCCTAAAAGCGACTTGCGATTATTAATGTATGAAAACGAGAATTGTTATGTTGTTTAAGCAGCAGCCAGTGGTTATTAAACGTAAAGAGGACAGACTGTTGTCATCAGACCAGCATGCACCGCATTCCCTTTCAGGAATATTGCAACTATTTTAAAGCGGAGATATATATTTTGTCTTGAAATTTCTGCTTTTATGTCATTTCTGTTTAGAGCTGGACAATTACGTGAAAAATATAGCGAAACCGACATTTATAGGGATGTTAACCGATGACCGATGGTCGACTGCATCAACATGGCCTGGTTGGAAGAGGTGTGCCTTGACTGTGCTCGATTGGTTACGCATGCGCACATGTACACCGAGAATGCAACGTACGAAACGTGACCGTGATGTAATCACATACAATGACTGACAGACCTAATTAAAATTACATAACGGGTGAAATTACAGCTTTGATAGTAATATTGACAAATGACACTATTTTCATGTGGATGGATGCTGATTTTTCAGGCAGATTTCGCATTGTTAAGAAATGAGTGGAACCAGTAGTATTTTGGAAGCTAAAGAAGCCTTATAAAACATACAGTGTACACAAACACAATTGGTAATTTTAATGAGAAAATACAAAACAATTGGCAAAATTTAAGACATTTTAAAGTAATATTATGCAAGTATTATTGTTGAACTGTCAATACTTTGTGTATTTACCTTTACTCACATTGGAGTATTACTTCTAATACATACACTGATTATCCACAACATTAAAACCACCTGCCTAAGGGGTTTAGTGTTTAATATAATGTTTTACTTACCTGACAATGCTTCTCATGTGTTTTAAAACTTCTCTTTTTTTAAGGTTTTTTAGGTATCTCTTTTTAATAACATGTGTTTACATTACATACCTTCATTCTGACATGTCTGTCAGACTTGGAGTCAGAAGATGCCTGTTCTACAGCATCCACCACAATTCTGTGTTCTCCAGAGGCCACCTCCTCCCTTCGTTCTGAGACCTGGCCAACTCAGTTTGCGATACCTACCTTTTCCTTTGACACTGAACTCATTCTGCAAGCTGCAAATGAAGCTTACAGAAAGGACGGAACCCTACTCGACAATCCTGCAATAAAATCCAACATTCTGGACAATTAAGCAGATCGCATCTTTGTCTACACTGCCTATCCTTCACAAGCACAAAGGGAACAGGTTTCTGAGAACCTTGTTGCAAAGCACCCATCTTTGAGGGACCCTGTATCGTTCAATGCTTTATACAGTTGGCACAAGATCAGAAAGAGTTTTATTGCCATTGTTTGTATAATACACATGTAGTATACAACTAGGAATTTGTCTCGGTGTAGCGCTGCAACATTCAACATATAGTATATCAATAAAAGAAGAGGAAAAAAAAGAATTTTATATATATATATATACATATACATATAGTATAAAATAAAAAAAATATCATAAGCATGCACCAAGGTAGAATAAGATAAAAATAAATATAGTGAAAATATGTAATGTGCAAGTCAGTGCAAATGAGACAGAGGTTTTATGTTGGTCATGTGTCCAGTGTTGGCTGCTGTACTTAGTGCTGGGGAGTCTGCTGTACTTAGTGCTGGGGAGTCTGATTAAATCCCTTGGTGTTCAGCAGCCTGGTAGCCGAGGGGAAGAAACTGTTCATGAAACGGGAAGTTTTGGTCCGACAGCTTGAAGTACAAGCTTGGCAATTACAGAGCAAAGGTGAAGCACCTTGGACTCCCAGAGCTAAAATAAACTCTAGAAAGAAAACATTGTCTGCAGACAAAATGATGTAATCCCCAACAAACCACCTGGGATTGACTTCAAAGCTTGATGGCCTGCCTTGTTTGGATTTTCCCAGGTATAATGAACATTTTAGTCATGTCTTCTCATTTTAATATGTTTCTCTTACCCATGTGCATCTGTAATTCTTTTCTCTCTATCTTATTATGTTTCTACATATTGATGTTTGTCTCTTGGTCTGTCTCAGATTGAGGGAGAATTCCACAGGATCACACTGAAGCACTCCACATTCCTGGGGAAGTTGGACCAATACACACCCAAGCTGTTGAGCCTGTACAGGAGGAAGGGTGGAGCTGTTGAATGAGGCATGTATTTACAACAGTGTTATAGTAGTTAGTTTTAACAAGTTGTCCTCTGACATCTGTCAACTCATATTTTATATTTATCTCATGTTAATGAGTAGTCTTATTTCATATTTTTGTAGGACAGCAACATTGAGTCCCGAAGAGAAGTTGTGGTCAGAGGCCTCACTCTCTACCTTGGTGAAAACATTGGAGACTTAATCAAGGACTTCCTGGTAAATAAAAATATAACTCTTGATTCAAAGCTCTGTCAATATATTTGTGCAAAAATAGCTGTTTGCTTTTTTGTAGATTTAACTAAAAATTCTGCATGTTTAACATTACTATACAATAAATCTATTTTATTTTCTCGGGTGTATTTTACAGGTTTTCATTAAGGACGATGCTGCAGCTGTCCAAGAAAGAACAACATTGGTCCTCATCATCTTTGTGGTCAACAAAGCCAGGGATGGTCTCTCTAAGCAAACTGGCAAACCCTAACCCTTACCTATGCCTTGAACTAAGGTACTCTAATAAATTATAATATACATTTGACGTCTTTCAGAAGATCTTTTTGGAGCTGGAGGATGCAAACAAAAAATGTCCTTTAAAGTGAATGATCCCAAAGTCTGTTTACATGGTGTTGAAAGTCTGGGATTTGAGTGAACTCACTGTTGTCAAGTTTTACATTTATATAAATATATGTACTTTATACTCTTTACATTTATATAAATATATGTACTTTATACTCTTTACATTTATATAAATATATGTACTTTATACTCTTTACATTTATATAAATATAAGTACTTTATACTCTTTACATTTATATAAATATTTGTACTTTATACTCTTTACATTTATATAAATATATGTACTTTATACTCTTTACATTTATATAAATATATGTACTTTATACTCTTTACATGTATATAAATATATGTACTTTATACTCTTTACATTTATATAAATATATGTACTTAATACTCTTTACATTTATATAAATATATGTACTTTATACTCTTTACATTTATATAAATATATGTACTTTATACTCTTTACATTTATATAAATATATGTACTTTATACTCTTTACATTTATATAAATATATGTACTTAATACTCTTTACATTTATATAAATATATGTACTTTATACTCTTTACATTTATATAAATATATGTACTTTATACTCTTTACATTTATATAAATATATGTACTTTATACTCTTTACATTTATATAAATATATGTACTTTATACTCTTTACATTTATATAAATATATGTACTTTATACTCTTTACATTTATATAAATATATGTACTTTATACTCTTTACATTTATATAAATATATGTACTTTATACTCTTTACATTTATATAAATATATGTACTTTATACTCTTTACATTTATATAAATATATGTACTTTATACTCTTTACATTTATATAAATATATGTACTTTATACTCTTTACATTTATATAAATATATGTACTATATACTCTTTACATTTATATAAATATATGTACTTTATACTCTTTACATTCTCAGAATAGACTCATTACTTTTTCAAACTAAAAGGATGTGACAGTAGAAAAATAATTAACTTCAGAGGGAAAATCAGTAAAGGTGAGAAACTGTGACTATATATTAATTTGATTACTTTGATCTCACAATTTTGACTTTTTATCTGAAAATTATGAATTTATCTCAGTTTTACTTTTTTCTCATGATTACTTTTTGTCTCAATTAAAGCTTTTTTCCCTAAATGTTTTGTCCATATTCACTTAACTGAGTAACTGACCTGATCAAACATATTAACTCACTTTTAAAGGCTTTATTTTTGGATGATTTTGAAACTGTTCAGATTTTCCTGATTAAATACGTATTCTTTCATTCATGGCAAAAAATAAAATTGCAGTTTTAATTTTTTACTTTATTATTAAAAAGGAGTTGAATCAGTACTTCTACTTTTACCAGAGTATTTATTCCACACAAGTAATATTACTTCTACTGTAGGACAGAATGTGAGTACTTTTACCACCTCTGACTATTAGCATATTAAAGTATAAGCTAATAGCCAACGCTGATCGGAATGACTGGGTCATGCTAGCTAGACGTTAGTAAACAGAGAATACATACACATTTTTAGCTAACTTTTCTGTCAAGTTTTAGATTTGTTGTAACCAAAGATAAATGATTACATTTCTACTTATTTAATTATTGAACCTTGTAATTCATGTCTGTGTTTAGGTTGGTCATAACTGACTACTGTTAGCTCGTACTTAGCTTACTGTTAGCACGTTTTCATAAGCTGCCTAGGTTATTTGTTAACATTAAACTAAAGTAAGTTAGCACTTTGAGATCTGTTTCAGATGTAAAGTGCACTACAAATAAAATGTATTATTATTATTATTATTATTATTAATAGCTACCAATATGAACTATTGTGACTGGTCTATGTTAGATAGTTTTTATTTTCTTTCTCACATAAGTACTATTACTTTTACAGAATGTGAGTAGTTTTACCACCTTTAGTAAAATGTCATGAGATAACTTCTGTTATGATTTGGTGATATATAAATTAAATATTATATATAGATAATTTTTTCACAACAGTAGCTGTACTTTTATTACAGTACAGAATGTGAGTACTTTTACCACCTTTGCTGAGGCAGAAAATCCCAGATGTAATAAGATTGTCATAGACAGAAAAGGTGAGGACTTGGGTGGGATTGTTTGGCAGAGGAGTGGTGACACTGGTGGACTGATATGTGGAAGGTACATTCTGTTGTGTGGTCTGTCTGTGTTTATGGAGAGAAAATCAATTAAAACTGACTGAGCATTTGACTTGAAATGTTAAAGACACTGAGACACGCTGGCAGGGCCCGTTCTGGTCAATTTGGTGCCCTAGGCGACCGCCTAGTCTGACTATGACTAACACAGGCTGTGTGTGCGGGTACTGCAGGAAATCCAACACAAAAAGAGTGACTGTCAGATGAGGATCATACATAAGATAAGAGCTGATCATCCTTGCAATAGATTTGACTCAGTATCATGTAATTAAATGAAAAGTTTGATAATATAATGTCATATGCTGGGGGGTAGGGGGGGGTTAAACGTCACCGTTAAGGTCCTGCGGTCTATGAGACATAGGGCCAATCCCATTTCTATTTTGAACCCCTACCCCTTGCCCCTTCAAACGGAGGGGTAAGGCGTAGGGCTAGAAAGACAACCCCTACGAAACAGGACAACGCTCCAACACTCGAATACGTCATCAGTTCACGCCGCCAGTTATGACGTAACCGAACGCGACAATTGTTACCAGAAGTAATCAAACAAATCTGCTGATGTGGTTGTCACTCTTTCCATGGCTGTTCAGATATTTGTACATATGTCTGCATTGATTTGGAGGAATGCCATTAGGCGAAGACGTCTTCTACGTTTGGGACACTGCCGGACAATGCTACGGTATGTACAATGACAAATTAATACAAATAATGAGTGAGCTGTGACCAGACCACACAAAAGCCTCCTCTCTGGTAGCCTCTGTGTGTGTTTAAAGTGTTTTTAACTCTACAGTTGTGATCATATATTGGTCTAGTGTTGGCCTAGTGTTGTTCTAGTGTTGTCCTAGTGTTGTTCTAGTGTTGTCCTAGTGTTGTCCTAGTGTTGGTCTAGTGTTGGCCTAGTGTTGGTCTAGTGTTCACCTAGTGTTGGTCTAGTGTTCACCTAGTGTTGTTCTAGTGTTGGCCTAGTGTTGGTCTAGTGTTCACCTAGTGTTGGCCTAGTGTTGGTCTAGTGTTCACCTAGTGTTGGCCTAGTGTTGGTCTAGTGTTCACCTAGTGTTGGCCTAGTGTTGTTCTAGTGTTCACCTAGTGTTGGTCTAGTGTTCACCTAGTGTTGGCCTAGTGTTGGTCTAGTGTTCACCTAGTGTTGGCCTAGTGTTGGTCTAGTGTTCACCTAGTGTTGGCCTAGTGTTGGTCTAGTGTTCACCTAGTGTTGGCCTAGTGTTGGCCTAGTGTTGGTCTAGTGTTCACCTAGTGTTGGCCTAGTGTTGGTCTAGTGTTCACCTAGTGTTGGCCTAGTGTTGTTCTAGTGTTGGCCTAGTGTTGGTCTAGTGTTGGCCTAGTGTTGTTCTAGTGTTGGCCGAGGGCACCACATTGACCACAGCTGCTGGAGTTTTAGCATCAATTTTTTTTTTAAATTTTTTTTTTACAGTGTTCAGGACATTTACCAAGTATAACATCATTAACCCTGTGACTGTCTCCAAAAGTTAAGCCTTCACCTTTACATGTGTGCATGTGTCCTGTGGTAAAAGGCTAATGTGTGTCATTTACTGGCTTGTTCCAGCTCATTTGTGTCCCAACAATATGAGGAATAAAAACAGAAACACACACATCATGCCTCTCATTTTCACCAAAGGATTTAGATCAATGCCAACGTTCTCACTCCTAAAATATTGGAAAGTGCGGCGTTCCAATGTGTGTGTGTGTGTGTGTGTGTGTGTGTGCGCACTGAGTCTGAGTTTGGAGAGTGAAGAGTGTAAATGATGTGTCTGGGAAACTTGCAAGGAGACGTCAACACACACACACACACACACACACACACACACACACACAGACAGGTTTCCGTGTCTCATGAGGACCAAGTTTCAAATCATCACTTGTAGGTAAAGTAGCTATTGGATAAAGAGTATAGGCACTTTTTTCTATAAATAAATACTATATGTATATATGAAAATATTAAAAATTTGAAGTAAATGTATCTTTTTTTTTTTAGCAAACATCTTTTTAAAATTAATAAATACAAAACCAGGGAAAATATATTAAAAATATAAAAAAAAAACGAGTAATAAATAAAATGTAATAAAATCAGAAAATACAGAAGATAATACTAGACTAAATGGTGATAATTAATATAAAGATAAATATGAATAAAATATATTAGGGAAGTGACATATCAATGTCCCCATGAAGATAGGAATACAAGTTAACACACACGTTCCTTCCATCCAGCTGGGTTTTTCGCTGGGAGATATGCAACCAGTTCAACGCCAGACAGACGGGTAATATATGGCCTCTGCACACACACACACACACACACACACACACATACATGCACACACATACATGCACACACACACTCAAACAAACGCATAACCACATTAGGATTTCTTCTTTTTTCTTTTTTTCTTCAGAACTAACACAGCTGTCTGCATAGTCCTCACTTTACTTCTGTCCGTCCACACACTCCTGTCGTATTTGCATTTTACTTTGGACAAATTTAGAACCAGATACCTGAGCTGCTGTAAGGTGGAAAGGAAAGGAGGAGACATTCCATCCCAGCCTCTGTGGACCAGAACCACTGGACCAGAACCACTGGACGAGACTTCTGATCAGTGGAGGAAAAACTGAGCAGTGAATAGAGTGCAGGTATGAAAGATTCAGGACTTCTACCGCTGCAGCTTCTACCGCTGTTGCTTCTGCCGCTGTTGCTTCTACCGCTGCCGCTTCTACTGCTGTTGCTTCTACCCCTGCAGCTTCTACCGCTGTTACTTCTACTGCTGCAGCTTCTACCGCTGTTACTTCTACCGCTGCCGCTTCTACTGCTGTTGCTTCTACCGCTGCTGCTTCTACTGCTGTTGCTTCTACCCCTGCAGCTTCTACCGCTGTTGCTTCTACCGCTGTTGCTTCTACCGCTGTTACTTCTACCGCTGCCGCTTCTACTGCTGTTGCTTCTACCGCTGCTGCTTCTACTGCTGTTGCTTCTACCCCTGCAGCTTCTACCGCTGCCGCTTCTACCGCTGTTGCTTCTACCGCTGCTGCTTCTACTGCTGTTGCTTCTACCCCTGCAGCTTCTACTGCTGTTGCTTCTACCCCTGCAGCTTCTACCGCTGCCGCTTCTACCGCTGTTGCTTCTACCGCTGCTGCTTCTACTGCTGTTGCTTCTACCCCTGCAGCTTCTACTGCTGTTGCTTCTACCCCTGCAGCTTCTACCGCTGCCGCTTCTACCGCTGCCGCTTCTACCGCTGTTGCTTCTACCGCTGCTGCTTCTACTGCTGTTGCTTCTACCGCTGCAGCTTCTACCGCTGTTACTTCTACCGCTGCCGCTTCTACTGCTGTTGCTTCTACCGCTGCAGCTTCTACCGCTGCCGCTGCTGTCTCTACCGCTGCCGCTTCTATCGCTGCCGCTTCTACTTCTTCTTCTTCTTCTTCTTTTACTTCTTCTTCTACTTCTTCATCCCTGGCAGCAGCAGTCCTGCTTCTACACAGTAAATATGCCAGTGTCTTTGTGTCCACACTATGCAGTGTTAAACAATTTTTAGAGTGTTAAAACATTAACACTCAGTTTTAAGTTGGTTTAACACAATTTGTTGTTAAAAATAGAAATCCCTTAACACTCACCAGGTTACCATGGTGATATAGTAATAGCAAGTAAAGTACCGTATTTTCCGCACTATAAGTCTCACTGGAGTACAAGTTGCATTTTGGGGTAAATTTATTTGATAAAATCCAACACCAAGAACAGACATTTCATCTTGAAAGACAATTTAAAATAAAAATAGAATAGAGAACAGGGTAAATAGGTGTACAGTATGCTAACATATGCTAACGTTACATGTTGGGATGTGACTTTTGGTCCAAAACAATGCTCGAAATTCTCTAGAAACTATTTTAATATTATTTGGAAATCAAACGTGTTGCTGGCGTGAATAATGGCGGAAGCAGCTGAAATTGTGTCAGCGTGTGCTAACAGGCAGATATGGTCAGGCCACACCCACATGTAATATTTTTAAGTATCTTCAGTTGTCTCTATAGATTCAGTCAGTTGTTTTCTAGAGTAAAAGTCTCTAAGAACTGGAGACTGTTTTCATCTGCACTCACCATGCTCTTACTTTGAAGGTGTGGAGTAAATGTACAGACTGCATCCTTATCCGTCCTTTGTGGACACAGTGATATTCTCATACATAGCTTTGCGTGACATCACCGCAACACCTAGTAAAGCACGCCGCCTTTTTAAAAGGGTAGAGACCGGTATGAACGGACATGATCAGGCATCAACTGGAGAGCTGTTACCGGCAGTTTCTTGGTGAAACGACCCCACGACGTGTCTTAAAAGGTTGTGTCCAGACATCTATGACTATCTGCTCTAAAGTCCTGGCATAGAAACACCAGAACAAATGTGAACTTATCAGAGCCTGGAAGCATACCTTTAGTTTGAGGTCGGTTACACACATGTATTTAAATACTCGTCTGGCCCTCACTCAGCCGGCCTCTAGAACATTCCACTATTTTAGTTTTACTTCCACTTTGATTTCAGTCTCCAGGTCTTGTTATCTTCTGGAGATAGTCTTCTCAGCACCTGAAAACATGCTGCACATTTTTCATGTCAAACACATCTTCTCTTCCATCAAACATGGTTATTGAAGCTGAAGGCTGCACAAGGTTTGGTCATTTTACACCAAGTTTTAAGCGTGCGGGACGGTGCAGTGCAGTTCACACAGTGGTTGATATGCTGTTGTTTTATCCTTTTACTAGAGGAAGTGACGTCAACACGAAGCTATGTATTCATACTTTGTTTTCATACTCCATTATTATTACATTATTAATATATTCAGACTCAAAAGAATGTTGTGAATTTACAACATATCTGCTCATTATGTCTGTAATCATAGTGAATTACACACTTTAGTTTGTCCTGTTTGATTGAACCCCACAAAAACACTGATGTATGAGGGTAAAACTGAATTTCCAGTGGTTCATAGATAATACTGATCCAGTGTGAATAGAACATTATACTCTGAAAAATTCAGTAAATGTTAAGACACACAACCTAGCGGGAGTAAAGAGTATGTTTGTAAAAAGAAGAAACATGGCGGAACCATCCAACAAACTATTTTACTAAAGTACTGGGAGACCTCGTAATACTGGATCCACTTTAGTTTGTTTTTATTCCACTCCCAGAGTCCCCTCCATCAAGGATGAACAACTTCAGCCACTTCATGAAAAACAAGATGGCGACGGTTGAGTTGGAAATTTTTCTTCAGTCCGTCAAACATTCTAGAACTCTGACGTAAGGATGTGATTTGATCTACACTAATCTAGATTACTGTATTTTCCAGACTATAAATTGACACTTAAAATGCTTTAATTTAAAAACCACAGTGTGCCTTATATATGGATTAATTCTGGTAGTGCTCAGGGTAGGGTTGTCACGATACTAAAATTTCCAACTCGATACCGATACTAAGGATAATACTCGATACTCGATACTAATTTCGATACTGGAGATGTGAGGGATTCCTTTTAAAATGTCCTCCATGGACTGTTAAAAAAAGGTAGTGAGTGCGGGTGCAGAATAAATGCATGTCTATCTCTTGGTAAGTTAAGGTAGGTCTATCTTTTTGTTCAAGTCCTTCTGCAGTGCTAACTGTAAGACTCTTTATGGTCGAGTTATTATGTGCGCGGGCGGCAGCGTATTGCATCATGTGACCACCGCGGACCCCTTGCGGGACTAGCAGCGCGCACGTCAAAAATGATAGGCTGACATGTTCACGGTGGCCTCCGTGGTGGTAACGTGATACTATGCGCTACCGCCTGGCTGCCGCCCGCGCGCATAAACGTTCGACTATATGGAGGCCTTTAAAAGCAAAGTTGCATCGGATGGTCCAATCACAGACCTATAGAAATAGTGTATAGGTCTGTGGTCGCACTGGCGTCATCCCGTGTGCTGTCAGAGGCAGCTGGAGAAAAAAAGAGACTTTAACTTACACGCCGGCATTACGGCTGTGCCAGAGCTGACCGCGTTGATGCCTGTTTACAATTCTTAACGTTACCCGCTACAAAAAAGCGGCGACGCGCCATAAAAACAAAAATCGATTTTCCAGCAACTTAGTATCTAATTAGATACCAAGGGTCAATATCGATTTAGTATCTAAAATCGATTTTTTTTTTGACAACCCTAGCTCAGGGTTAGGGAATTTAGAATTTTTATCTCATTTTTTTGATGTCGCTTAATGTGCCTTATAATCCAGTGCGCCTTATAGTGCTGAAAATACAATAGTTTAAACCCAATATAAACAGCAGCCTGATTTAACCACAGCACCAGGCACAGTTCTTTTAATTGAATGTAGTGTTAATACAACACCAACACTCTGTATTTATTCAACACTGACTCTGAACATTTAACACTGTCATATTTGTTGTGTGTTACCTCCTGCTGTAGCCTGTAGTGTAGCAGCTGTGGTTGAATGTGACTGCATGTGTTTTATGTGTGTGAACAGGAATGACTCTGCTCAGAAGACTTCTAATAATCCTGTACGCAGCAGCTGTGTGCACAGGTACTGAATAAATAAGTAATAAATATGTTGACATTAGATTCAGATATGACCAGTAAATGGATACTAGCACCCCTCCCCCCTTTTGCAGTTTCGGGGGGCACAGAGGTGGACAACGTGTCATCGGACGTCTGTCGTCACCCCTGTGAGGATCTGGTGGCGTTGATCACAGAGATCCACGGCCTGAGGATCGTCACGGGAAACCTGCTGGAAGACCTGGACCGAGTTGTAAGACAAAAAATAAAAACTTTATAAAACCTACATATAATTGACTATGTATTAACCATTTATTACCTATTCATAAATGTTTGTTCATTATATATATATATATATATATATATATATATATATATATATATATATATAATATCTGAGTTTCAATAAAACTGTAGGTAAAAATATAGATCAGCTTTCGTCTACAGTTCAATATATGTTTTATATTTGTGAATATATGATCAAATAATATATTGCAGTATATTGGATAATGTATGCACTACTTTTCGACACATGGGAATATATTTTTGAATATAATGTATTATATGTTTTTTAAATGTTGCCATATATGTGTTTCAAAAGCCGATATATTTATGGCAGCAACAAGGAAACGTATTGTAGAAACAACAACTTTTTTTTAAAATTAATTTTGAATTTTTTCCAGAAAATCTCTTAATTGGTAGCTTAAAAATTAATATTGTGCGTTCAACATGAAAGAATATATGTCATTCATGAATAATTTTGTGCTCAGTTAACTTCACTTACATCGCCATAGTTATTACTTTTTAAAGAGATGTTTTAAACCGGATGCTAAAATTGAAAAACTTACACAAACAAATCACAAACAGGCTGGTTTCATCTAAGAGAACATTTAACAAAAAACACAACTACATTCAAGTCAGGCTGAAAAATTCATTACTATGTCTTTGCCATCACTATATTTTGTTTTATTTTCATTCATAATTCATTTAATTGTGTATTTCTTTTCAGTAACATGACACACTATATTACATTTTCCCTCTAAAAGTCATAAAAAATTAATGGATTCTAAAAAGATTTGTGCTTTTCTGTTGATATTTTCCCTTTTTTGTGCAACTAACCTTAAGAAGTCAACAATTTTTTTGTTATAATACTTTAATTGCTAATCATTTTTTATTTATGTTGCCTGTCACTAATTATTATTATTATTATTATTATTATAATTATACTCTTACTGGTAATAATAATAATCAACATACCACGACATGTGTAAGGCTCCACTGTTACCATGGAAACACAATCATCTTCTACATCTTAGACATTTGTATGTATTAAATATACTGTATTTTGCTTAAAAAATGTCAAATTTCTTCAGTTTTCTCTGAGAATTATGAGAAAATTCAACAATAAAAAGTAAAAATCCTGAGATTTTAAATAATTTTTGCCTTATTTTATTTTTTAAAATTCATTTAATCTCTTTTTGTTCATTTTCAACCATAAAATCTAGTTTTAATAAAGAAAACATTAACCAGTAGATATTATTGTAAAGTCTGCATAAAGGATGATTTCCTTCAGATCCGTCCTTTTTCAAACATTAGGAAACATTATTCTGGGTCGACCTGGTTGACTCTCATGTGATGAATCAGAAAAAGAAGGTCCCGTCTGTCTCTGAAATGGAATAAGTAGCAGAAACATGTGGGTTTATTCCAGGAGGGCTGTGGTTTGTGCTGAACGAACACACTGGCAAGTTTTGGAAAATACACTAAGGAAGAAGAATAGCATCAGTGTTAAAAACCTGGACAGACTCTGAAAACACATGAAGTCATGTTTGTTTCTCCATCCTGTTTGGTTTTAATGTTCTGAAAACGCTGGTTTATGTCTTTAGTTAAAAGAAAATGAGGAGATGCGCCTTACTTTGGCAGAGCTGACCAACAGTAACCACAACGACCAGTATCACGACAACGACAACCACGGACACGGCGAGGACGACGACCACGGACACGGCGTTGGCTACATCACCGGCGATGTCAACGACGTGGACAGAAACTTACACTGGGAAGACGTGTGCGTGAAGGACGGACGGGTTTATGTCCAAGGGGAGGAGTGGGACGCCGACAGCTGCACCACCTGCGGATGCCTGGTTAGTTACCATGACGACCACCTCACATGATGAAAGGTTTGATCAACTCTGACAGTCCTGACCCACTGTGAACACAACCACATTTCTAATAATAATAATTATCTATCTATAATTAAACAACTGTGTGTGTGTGTGTGTGTGTGTGTGTGTGTGTGTGTGTGTGTGTGTGTGTGTGTGGAGCTCCTAACACCTGCACAACTACAACAAATGATCCAATATTCAGAGGCTGTCTTTCCACTTCTATGGTGGATTAGCAAGGGATAATGTAATGCCCACGGGGTGCTGTTCGGCTGCCAGGGAATATTTTTCTGATAGTGATACATGGTCAATCCATTATCCTGCTTATTCTACGGTTATTCCAGTTTATTCCTGCTACTACTCTAACAGACTGGATAATAGAGCCGTTACAACGTAGTGAATATTTACTTTCAAAGTGGCCGAACTACCTGCGGAGTGATACGGTAACGTGAATCTGAAGTGACAAAACCCGTTGCTATGGGCAGCGGGTGTTAATGGCGCAGTGGGCAGTTAGAAAAAAAAAATCCGCACGTAGAACGCTGGGAATGTCCATTCAAAGTGAACGGGAGCTGTCGGAACATTTTAGAGGGACGTAGAATAATCTAAATTAATCCAAAGCAACCCTGTGATTAAACTGATTAAACTTTTTAATCATTTGACTGACCTAAAAAAATTATACAATGGAACATAAGTCTGAAAGTAATGAATAAATGAATGTAGATTTAAATATCCACATTCATTTATTGAAGTATTTCTCTCTTGAATTTTTGTTTATTTCAGCTTTTATCAACATTTTTTCCCACAGTTTCATTTTTTTATAGTCATATATATTGACAGTAAATTGCTTCCTATCTACTTCCCCTTAAAAATCAAGTATTTATTCTGAATCTGTGCTGTACTTGTATCAGTAAAGGGTAATTTACTCTCTAAAATAGTCAGTTTCTCCCCTCTCCTTTCTGTCTGTTTCTCTTTATAAAATATCATCAATATTTGTCATGGATAGAACGACGCAGCAGAATATTATGAGTCATGACATACCATTCCTCTGCAAGGGATGAAATT
>CM035801.1:41051604-41059104 GCA_020466265.1 Siphamia tubifer | reverse complement strand
ACTCCACCTGACTTTACCTGACTCCACTTGACACCACCTGACTCTACCTGTCTCTACCTGACTCCACCTGACTCCACCTGACTCCACCTGACTCTACCTGACTCCACCTGACTTTACCTGACTCCACCTGACTCCACCTGACTCCACCTGGCTCTACCTGACTTTACCTGACTTTACCTGACTCCACCTGACTCCACCTGACTTTACCTGACTCCACCTGACTTTACCTGACTCCACCTGACTCCACCTGACTCCACCTGACTCCACCTGACTCCACCTGACTCCACCTGACTCTACCTGACTCTACCTGACTCCACCTGACTTTACCTGACTCCACTTGACACCACCTGACTCTACCTGTCTCTACCTGACTCCACCTGACTCCACCTGACTCCACCTGACTCCACCTGACTCCACCTGGCTCTACCTGACTTTACCTGACTTTACCTGACTCCACCTGACTCCACCTGACTTTACCTGACTCCACCTGACTTTACCTGACTCCACCTGACTTTACCTGACTCCACCTGACTCCACCTGACTTTACCTGACTCCACCTGACTCCACCTGACTCCACCTGACTCCACCTGACTTTACCTGACTCCACCTGACTTTACCTGACTCCACCTGACTCCACCTGACTTTACCTGACTCCACCTGACTCTACCTGACTCCACCTGACTTTACCTGACTCCACTTGACTTTACCTGACTCCACCTGACTTTACCTGACTCTACCTGACTCCACCTGACTCTACCTGACTCCACTTGACTCTACCTGACTCCACTTGACTTTACCTGACTCCACCTGACTTTACCTGACTCCACCTGACTCTACCTGACTCCACCTGACTTTACCTGACTCCACCTGACTTTACCTGACTCCACCTGACTTTACCTGACTCCACCTGACTCCACCTGACTCCACCTGACTCCACCTGACTCCACCTGACTTTACCTGACTCCACTTGACTTTACCTGACTCCACCTGACTTTACCTGACTCTACCTGACTCCACCTGACTCTACCTGACTCCACTTGACTTTACCTGACTCCACCTGACTTTACCTGACTCCACCTGACTCTACCTGACTCCACCTGACTTTACCCGACTCCACTTGACTTTACCTGACTCCACCTGACTCTACCTGACTCCACCTGACTTTACCTGACTCCACTTGACTTTACCTGACTCCACCTGACTTTACCTGACTTTACCTGACTCCACCTGACTCCACCTGACTTTACCTGACTCCACCTGACTCTACCTGACTCCACCTGACTTTACCTGACTCCACTTGACTTTACCTGACTCCACCTGACTTTACCTGACTTTACCTGACTCCACCTGACTCCACCTGACTCCACCTGACTCTACCTGACTCCACCTGACTTTACCTGACTCCACTTGACTTTACCTGACTCCACCTGACTTTACCTGACTCTACCTGACTCCACCTGACTCTACCTGACTCCACTTGACTTTACCTGACTCCACCTGACTTTACCTGACTCCACCTGACTCTACCTGACTCCACCTGACTTTACCTGACTCCACTTGACTTTACCTGACTCTACCTGACTCTACCTGACTCCACCTGACTTTACCTGACTCCACTTGACTTTACCTGACTCCACCTGACTTTACCTGACTTTACCTGACTCCACCTGACTCCACCTGACTTTACCTGACTCCACCTGACTCTACCTGACTCCACCTGACTTTACCTGACTCCACTTGACTTTACCTGACTCCACCTGACTTTACCTGACTTTACCTGACTCCACCTGACTCCACCTGACTCCACCTGACTCTACCTGACTCCACCTGACTTTACCTGACTCCACTTGACTTTACCTGACTCCACCTGACTTTACCTGACTCTACCTGACTCCACCTGACTCTACCTGACTCCACTTGACTTTACCTGACTCCACCTGACTCTACCTGACTCCACCTGACTTTACCTGACTTTACCTGACTTTACCTGACTCCACCTGACTCCACCTGACTTTACCTGACTTTACCTGACTCCACCTGACTCCACCTGACTTTACCTGACTCCACCTGACTCTACCTGACTCCACCTGACTTTACCTGACTCCACTTGACTTTACCTGACTCCACCTGACTTTACCTGACTTTACCTGACTCCACCTGACTCCACCTGACTCCACCTGACTCTACCTGACTCCACCTGACTTTACCTGACTCCACTTGACTTTACCTGACTCCACCTGACTTTACCTGACTCTACCTGACTCCACCTGACTCTACCTGACTCCACTTGACTTTACCTGACTCCACCTGACTTTACCTGACTCCACCTGACTCTACCTGACTCCACCTGACTTTACCTGACTCCACTTGACTTTACCTGACTCTACCTGACTCTACCTGACTCCACCTGACTTTACCTGACTCCACTTGACTTTACCTGACTCCACCTGACTTTACCTGACTTTACCTGACTCCACCTGACTCCACCTGACTTTACCTGACTCCACCTGACTCTACCTGACTCCACCTGACTTTACCTGACTCCACTTGACTTTACCTGACTCCACCTGACTTTACCTGACTTTACCTGACTCCACCTGACTCCACCTGACTCCACCTGACTCTACCTGACTCCACCTGACTTTACCTGACTCCACTTGACTTTACCTGACTCCACCTGACTTTACCTGACTCTACCTGACTCCACCTGACTCTACCTGACTCCACTTGACTTTACCTGACTCCACCTGACTTTACCTGACTCCACCTGACTCTACCTGACTCCACCTGACTTTACCTGACTCCACTTGACTTTACCTGACTCCACCTGACTCTACCTGACTCCACCTGACTTTACCTGACTCCACTTGACTCTACCTGACTCCACCTGACTTTACCTGACTCCACCTGACTTTACCTGACTTTACCTGACTCCACCTGACTCCACCTGACTCCACCTGACTCCACCTGACTCCACCTGACTCCACCTGACTCTACGATCACCTGTGTTAATAAATGAAGTAAATTCAGTGTGAGTTCGTGTTGTTGCTTGTGTTCTTTCAGATGTTTGTGTGCTGAACCGTCCCTGTTTTCCTGGGGTCAAGTGCACTTCATACAGTGATGGATCATGGGAATGTGGTCACTGTCCGTTGGGTTTGAATGGAAATGGAACTCACTGTGAAGACGTGAACGAGGTAAGAACCATATATAACACAGGTGTCAAACATGCGGCCCGGGGGCCAGATCTGACCCGCCAAAGGGTCCAGTCCGGCCCTTTGGATGATTTAATGAAATGTAAAAATGAAACTAATATATGAATCATTTTAGTTGAGGTTCCACATTCACACCAGTTCACTCTCATAAAATACTCAAGTCACATTTTTGTCTCTTTCTAAATGTTTTTATTTAGTTTCACAAAAACAAAGTATAATTTCACAAAAAATATCCAAATAACCGGAACAAATATGAACCTGAAGTGTCTGAACAGAATGACTGTGTTTTCTGCATTATAAGGCACACTGGACTATAAGGCGCATTAAGCAAAGACAAAATCATGAGATAAAAGGTCAAAATTATCAGATAAAAAAGTCAAAATTCTCAGTCATTAAGCACAACCAGAATTAATCCATATACAAGATGAACTGTGGTGTTACTTTATAGTTCAGAAAATACAGTAAATACAATTTAAATAATATTCTGTTTATTATTAAATGTCAGTGTATTTCTAAGCTATAATATACACATGTAAATGACAAACTAAAGCCTAATAATTTAAAAGTTACACATTTATTTCAGTTTGTTCATGTTCTTCACACTGTTTAAAAGGAACAATTGCAGATGGAAACATTTTCATCATGTAAATTAACTTTGTTTTGTTCTAAAACATGAACAACAATTATTATTTATTGATTTTTTATGTTTTTCTTTAACTGGTCTGGCCACTTCTGATCAAATGTAGCCTTTCATACCTAATGAACCCTTTACCTACAAGTGATGATAACAAATATGGTCCTTATGAGACATGAAAATGAGTGTGTGTGTGCAGTGTGAGGTGGAGGGTGTGTGTGTTACAGAGTGTGTGAACACAGACCCAGGGTTCTACTGCCTCCCGTGTCCTCCTCGGTACAAAGGTACTCAACCGTTTGGTCTGGGACTGAAGGAAGCCCGGGACACCAGGCAGGTGTGTGTTTACGCTCATGACACCCCCACGTCCACACTGTTACTGTTGTACTGTACAACTGCACCATTTTACAACAGGTGTGTGAGCCGTACAACCCCTGTAAAGACAACAGTCACAGCTGTGACAAACATGCAGAGTGTATGTACCTGGGTCTGGCCTCAGAGCTTCTGTACAAGTGCACGTGTGCCGTCGGTTACGCTGGCGATGGTTTCCTGTGTGGGGAAGACTCTGACCTGGACGGATGGCCCAATAATGGACTGACCTGCAAACAGAATGCAACGTATCACTGTCAAAAGGTAAAATAAAACATTCTGGTATTATATTATCTATATTTTATTAGATTTTGATAATTTTGGTTCATTTTATTGAATATGATGGTCAATTTTGTTCATTATAATGAATATTTTGGTCAATTTTGTTCATTTTATTGAATATGTTGGTCAATTTTGTTCATTATAATGAATATTTTGGTCAATTTTGTTCATTTTATTGAATATGTTGGTCAATTTTGTTCATTATAATGAATATTTTGGTCAATTTTGTTCATTTTATTGAATATGTTGGTCAATTTTGTTCATTATAATGAATATTTTGGTCAATTTTTTTCATTTTATTGAATATGATGGTCAATTTTGTTCATTATAATGAATATTTTGGTCAATTTTTTTCATTTTATTGAATATGTTGGTCAATTTTGTTCATTATAATGAATATTTTGGTCAATTTTTTTCATTTTATTGAATATGTTGGTCAATTTTGTTCATTTTAATGAATATTTTGGCCAATTTTTTTCATTTTATTGAATATGTTGGTCAATTTTGTTCATTTTAATGAATATTTTTGGTCAATTTTGTTCATTTTATTGAATATGTTGGTCAATTTTGTTCATTTTAATGAATATTTTTGGTCAATTTTTTCATTTCATTGAATATGTTGGTCAATTTTGTTCATTTTAATGAATATTTTGGTACATTTTTTTCATGTTATTGAATATTTTGGTCATTTTGGTTCATTTTCTTTATCATTTTCTTCATATTTGGTCAGCTTTAACATCATCCAAGAAAGACATTTTATTTTGTTGAACCCAGGAAACCTGCCAGGACTATTTTGGCTTTGACCAAAGAGAGTCAACTCCAATTATTTTCACCAACACTGTTAAATTTGACTCTGTTTGTTGTTGGAATAACTCTTAAAGAATTCAAATACTTTGACACTGCATGCAGGATAACTGCCCCATGCTTCCAAACTCCGGACAGGAAGACCTGGATAATGATGGAAAAGGAGACGCCTGCGATCCTGACGACGACAATGACGACATTATCGACGAGAGGGTGAGACTGAGGACACTGTTAGACGGTGATAAAGTCCCCTGTTCTTATGTCAGTGGCTGAATGTGTGCGTTTGCTCCAGGACAACTGCCCCCTGGTCTACAACCCTAGGCAGTTTGATTCGGACAGGGACGGGGTCGGGGATCGTTGCGATAACTGTCCCTTTGAGAGTAACCCACTGCAGACCGACACTGACGACAACGGAGAGGGGGACGCCTGCAGCATCGACATGGACGGAGACGGTAGGACCATAAACAGTCTAATACCTGGACACCCAGGTATCTAATACCCCCCCCCCCCACAGGACCAACACTGCCCCCCCCTCCCACAGTACCGACACCGTCCCCCCAGGACCAACACTGCCCCCCCCTCCCACAGTACCGACACTGTCCCCCCCACAGTACCGACACTGTCCCCCCCACAGTACCGACACTGTCCCCCCCACAGTACCGACACTGTCCCCCCAGGACTGACCGTGTTAAATGATGTCCTGACCCACCCCTTCATTTTCTGATCCTGATAAAACCTGGAGTTTTTCCATCCTGTAATAATGAAGAAAATTTCCACAGATGATTATTGTTTATTTAGCTTCCACTGAACCTAGATCTGATCTCCCCCCCCCCCCCAGGCTTGTACTGTAGGCACTAGGCATCATGGGTAATTGCTTCACCTGCTTCTCTTCTCACTGGAACAGGATCAGTCTTTTCCATTAACACACACTGTTCCAGCAAATTCAACCTGGATATGTCATTAAATCCTCCCAATAACTCAGGTGTGTGTGTGTGTGTGTGTGTGTGTGTGTGTGTGTGTGTGTGTGTGTGCTTCTATTCATATCTTTATGGGGATATTGATATGTTTACACAGTAACACCATGGGGACAAAAATTCAGGTAAAATATAAATGTAGGCCTCTACTGGTAAAATATAAATGGATTTAATCTAATCTAATCAATATGCAAATGTATGCAAATGACATGGCCCTGTAGATAACATTTTTTTTTCCAGAAGTCCCCATAAAGCATGAGGGGAAATGAGTGCAAAGTGAAACATGTATTTTTCAAAGGCTAGAGGATGTGTTTATTGTATTTTTTTCTTTATTTATTTAGTTTATATACATATATATCTTATATAGATTTTTTTTTCAATTTATTTTTTTATGTTCAAAAAGATGTTTACTTTAATCTTTTTTTTTACACCTTTTTAAAATTTTTATATTTTATTCAATTATTATGGGTAGCTCCATCATAGCCAATGGGATGATACGTACAGTACTGTATTTATGTGTACTATAGTACTGTACATACAGTACTGTATTTATGTGTACTATAGTACTGTACATACAGTACTGTATTTATGTGTACTATAGTACTGTACATACAGTACTGTATTTATGTGTACTATAGTACTGTACATACAGTACTGTATTTATGTGTACTATAGTACTGTACATACAGTACTGTATTTATGTGTACTATAGTACTGTACATACAGTACTGTATTTATGTGTACTATAGTACTGTACATACAGTACTGTATTTATGTGTACTATAGTACTGTACATACAGTACTGTATTTATGTGCACTATAGTACTGTACATACAGTACTGTATTTATGTGCACTATAGTACTGTACATACAGTACTGTATTTATATTTACTGTTGTACTGTACATACAGTACTGTATTTATGTGTACTATAGTACTGTACATACAGTACTGTATTTATGTGTACTATAGTACTGTACATACAGTACTGTATTTCTGTGTACTATAGTACTGTACGTACAGTACTGTATTTATGTGTACTATAGTACTGTACGTACAGTACTGTATTTATGTGTACTATAGTACTGTACGTACAGTACTGTATTTATGTGTACTATAGTACTGTACGTACAGTACTGTATTTATGTGTACTATAGTACTGTACGTACAGTACTGTATTTATGTGTACTATAGTACTGTACGTACAGTACTGTATTTATGTGTACTAT
>CM035801.1:41021604-41046604 GCA_020466265.1 Siphamia tubifer | reverse complement strand
AGCTCCTACTGTACTTTTAGAAACCCTAGGAACTTTCAATAAACCTGCATTTTGAGAACGAAGGGTTCTATTGGGTTGGTACGGAACCAGATCATCTTTATGCTAAGAGGGGCCCATACCATTAACCCCTAACCCTAACCCATACCATTAACCCCTGACCTCTGACCCCTAACCCATACCATTAATGGTTTTATATGTAAGGAGGAGGATTTTAAATTTAATTCTAAACTCAACTGGTAGCCAGTGAAGGGTTTGGAGCACAGGGGTGATAGGGTTAGGGGTTAGGGGTCAGGGTTTGGAGCACAGGGGTGATGTGTTCTCTTCTATTTGATCCTGTTAATAATCTTGCTGCTGCATTTTGAACCAGTTGAAGCTTTTTAGGGAATATTTAGGACACGCTACAAGTAAGGAGTTACAATAATCTAATCGTGATGTAACAAATGCATGAATTAATTTTTCTGCAGTCGTTTTAGACAGAATATTCCTAATTTTGGCTAATGTTGCGCAGGTGAAAGAAGGCTGTTCTGCATGTTTGGTTAATGTGCCCTGACCTCTGACCCTTTGAATGAAAGATGTGGATCAAATAAAACTCCTAAATGTTTAACTGTGTCACTGGGTGTTTCACTTAAGTTGTCTACAGTAACTATGTGGTCAGTTAGGGAGTCTGTGGCATTTTAGGACCAATTATATTGACTTCAGTTTTTTCAGGGTTCAGTAAAAGATAATTGTCACTCATCCAAATTTTTATGTCTTGTACACAAGTACTTAGTTTATCTATTTGCCTGGACTGATCAGGTTTAATCGATAAATATAGCTGTGTGTCATCTGCATAACAATGAAAATTAATGCCATGATTTCTAATGATGTTACCTAAAGGGAGCATATATAGTGTAAACAAAATATACTGTCTGAGCATCGACGTTGCAATGTTCATCTGTGCGATAGTCAGATGACAGGTCCTGAAAATATATATTATTTGATTTTATATATATATATTCTGCAGGGTTTTAAAAAAAGTCATTTTTTCTAATATGGTGCAGTCTTAGACACAAACACA
Source organism: Siphamia tubifer (assembly GCA_020466265.1). NCBI lineage: Eukaryota > Metazoa > Chordata > Actinopteri > Kurtiformes > Apogonidae > Siphamia > Siphamia tubifer. The sequence goes on along the minus strand of CM035801.1, from coordinate 41,045,547 downwards.
CTTAGACAGTGATAAATGAGATAAAACAAATCCACATAAATCACCTCAGAACAGCTTCTTTTGTCAATTTCTTTTCATTTCCTATCCTTTAAATTCACACAAAGAGATTTAATTAAGTCGTAAACATCTTAAATTCCACTCTAATTCTGTCTCTATATTTGTACACACGTTAATTGTCTTTACAGATGACACGAGTTAATTCTGACTGTTGACATTTAGATGAACAGAAAAGAAAACCTTTTATTTCATCAACTTCACAAATATGACGTAGTTAAGGACAATTTATTTAAGAATGGTTTTTTTTTTGTTAATAGTTTTGTATGTTTGTTTGTAGCAAAAATGTAGGATTCAGTATTTAACCTCCTGAGGTTCACCATTATAGACATTTCTGAATAACAAAAACATAACTCTGCTGTTCATTGGTGGAGTAATAACAAAAATAGAAGGGTCTCTACTATATGTATTTTTAATTTTTGATTTATTTAGTCTATGTAAAGGGTTTTTTCCTCGCGGACTTTTATTTTGAAGAGTAACTTCCTTTCCTAGTAACGGAGAGAAAAAAACAGTTAAAAGAGCAAAATAAGAAAATGTATTGTTTTGTTTTAGCTGAAGAGGCACAAGGTATGTTTGTTTTAAAGTTAAACACATAACGAAATACTTTGTGCCACTGGTTTATTAATTAAATTGTCATGGAATGTAGCGAGCTAAGCTAACATTTACCGTTAGCTTTCAGTTAAAGCTTAATGTCATTAAAAATCACTCACTGATTGTAAATAACCCTGAGTACAATTGTCAGTTGTTAAATTCACGTTTGTAATTTTTATTTTTGTATTTATTTTGAGTATGTAAACGGTGCGGCTATAGGGGAGTTTTATTTTGGAGAGTAACTTACTGTAGTCATAGAGAAAAAACCCGGTTAAAGGAGCAAAAGAAAGAAGTTTGGCTCAGAATTAATTTGTTTTGTATTCACAGAAGAGGCACAAAGTTTCCACAAAACTTTTGTGTTGAAGTTAAAAATGTAAGAGAATACTTCGTGATTAATTTTGATTAATGAAATTGTCATTGAAGTTCGCAAGCTAAGCTAACGTTTCCCGTCAAACACTTGTCACTCGTCATCTGAACCTGCACAGATGTGTTCAGGAGCAGCTCTTCATGTTTTAATTTCATTTGCTGTCTTTTGCCAGTGGACAGTCTAGAAACGCTGTGCGGTCTCCTCAAATGTCCCTCAACCAAAACTCCAGTCCTGCTCGGCGTCCATTTTGTCCACTGTCAACTCTGTTGTAGCAGATTGAACAACATTCTTCCAAAAGATATTCCCACATTTGGTGATATTTTTCCGAGCTTCCTGCTGTAAGGTGTGCTGAGCTTTTCCCTTTAACGTTTTCTGCGCAGATCGACTCCGACAGCGACCTGGTGGGCGACATGTGCGACGACAACGAAGACATCGACGAGGACGGCCACCAGAACTCGCTCGACAATTGTCCTTACATCGCCAACAGCAACCAGGCCGACCACGACAAGGACGGGAAGGGCGACGTCTGTGACCATGACGATGATAACGACGGTATCCCTGACGACAGAGACAACTGCAGACTGGTTCCCAACAGGGACCAACTGGACTCTGATGGTCAGTGGGTTTGAAACTTCTAAAGTTAACGCTAACATAAACTGTAGAATCCTCAGACGTGGGAAAGTTTCAGCGTTTTAATCTAAACCAACATTGGTCCATTTTCATACGAGTCATCTTCAACAATGAGCTCATGTTCACAAAACAAGAAAGAAAAGTAGGGAAGTGTGTGTCGAGCAGATGTAGAATGGACCAATCAGAGGCCTCTTTTCTGGTCTGCTCTACTTCACTGTGTGGTGGGTCACATTTTTTGGGAGATGCACATAAGTCTCTGAGGGGGGCACGTCACACACGACTTGGCTTCGGAGCATAAATCCAACCAAATGGTGATGTCCAAAACCAGAGGGGAGGGATGAAAACCACCCCCCCACACCCCGCAAATTGCACCCAGTAGTAATACACTTCAAAATATATGTGGAAATACATTGAGTTCCAATAAAACTATGTGTAAAAATATAGATCAGCTTTTGTCTTCAGTGCAATATATGTTTATTTGTCAATATATGATCAGATCATATATTACAGTATATTAGGTAATATATGCACTACTTTTCCATATATGGGAATATACTTTTAAATATAATGCATTATGTTTTTGAATATATTGCCATATATTTTAGTTTCATAAGGGAAACTCTGGTGTTAGAAGACACAACACTGACTTTCTACATGGACAAGTCATATTTTTCTACATATTATGACAAATTGATTTTACAATCATGCAGTAAAATTCAGTGAATATCAGTCCAGGCTTTTCTCTGGTCTAGGTCATGTTCTTGTTTTACATTCAGCATAAACACAGTTCTATAGCCCTCAGGAGGATCATTCCGTCATAAATGAAAGATTGTTTAATCTATTCACCATCTTACTTTTTTATTATTATTGCATGTGCACATTCTCTGTGCGTTCTTTCTATTTCCAGTCCTTCTCATATTTCTTCTGTGGCTCAGTTTCAGTGTAAAAGTGTCTCTCTCTCTTTCTCTCTCTCTCTCTTTCTCTCTCTCTCTCTCTCTCTGTCTCTCGCTCTCTCTTCGTGTCCCAGGTGACGGCAGCGGAGACGCTTGTTTCGACGACTTTGACAACGACAGTATCCCTGACGCCTTGGACCCCTGTCCGCTCAACCAGGACATTGGCTCCGTGGACTTTCGGAAGTTCCAGGTGGTTCTGCTGGACCCTAAAGGCACCACCCAGTCTGACCCACTGTGGGTGATCCGTAGCCAAGGCACCGAGCTCCTGCAAACGGCCAACTCCGACCCTGGCATTGCTTTAGGTCAAGCTAACACCACATCCTAAATATTACACCCCAGTTGCACCCTGAAAACACATCCTAAATCAGGGGCAGTTCTGGTCAATGTGGTGCCCTTGGCCAACACTAGGCCAATACTAGGCCAACATTAGGCCAACATTAGGCCAACACTAGGCCGACGCTAGGCCGACGCTAGGCCAACACTAGGCCGACGCTAGGCCAACACTAGGCCAACACTAGGCCGACACTAGGCCAACACTAGGCCGACACTAGGCCGACACTAGGCCGACGCTAGGCCAACACTAGGCCAACACTAGGCCGACGCTAGGCCAACACTAGGCCAACACTAGGCCGACACTAGGCCGACACTAGGCCGACGCTAGGCCAACACTAGGCCAACACTAGGCCAACACTAGACCAACACTAGACCAACACTAGGCCAACACCCCTCTTTCCTTTTAGTGTAATTGTAAATGATCATGTGTAAACATAGTGTCCTACATGTGATGGAGTACGTACTGAGTGTCCATGAATAATCAGTGTCAATGTTAACTTTAATGATTTATTTACTGTATTTTCACACTATAAGGTGAACTGGATTATAAGGAGCATTAAGTGAAGATAAACACTAACAATAACTATAAACATTGTTGAGTTGGAACATGGAACAAAACACACTCTGATTCTGATAAAACAAAATTTTAAATTATGCAAAAAAAGTCATTTATGTGATAAAAACTCTAAATTCTCAGTCACTAAAAACTCACAGATTTAATCCATATATTAGTTTCACTGTCAGTAAATTGAAGTATTTTCAGTTCACCTTATAGTCCAGAAAATACACTGACCCTGGTCTGACTAGGACCAACACTGACCCTGGTCTGAGTAGGACCAACACTGACCCTGGTCTGACTAGGACTAACACTGACCCTGGTCTGAGTAGGACCAACACTGACCCTGGTCTGAGTAGGACTAACACTGACCCTGGTCTGACTAGGACTAACACTAACCCTGGTCTGACTAGGACTAACGCTGACCCTGGTCTGACTCGGACTAACGCTGACCCTGGTCTGACTAGAACTAACACTGACCACTGACTAACACTGGCTACTACGATAGAACATTAGATTTACTGATGCTAGGAGGAGCTAGTGTGGCTAGGCTACTATGATAGAACATTAGATTTACTGACGCTAGGAGGAGCTAGTGTGGCTAGGCTATTATGATAGAACATTAGATTTACTGACGCTAGGAGGAGCTAGTGTGGCTAGGCTACTACGGTAGAACAATAGATTTACTGACGCTAGGAGGAGCTAGTGTGGCTAGGCTATTACGATAGAACATTAGATTTACTGACGCTAGGAGGAGCTAGTGTGGCTAGGCTATTATGATAGAACATTAGATTTACTGACGCTAGGAGGAGCTAGTGTGGCTAGGCTACTACGGTAGAACAATAGATTTACTGACGCTAGGAGGAGCTAGTGTGGCTAGGCTACTACGATAGAACATTAGATTTACTGACGCTAGGAGGAGCTAGTGTGGCTAGGCTACTACGATAGAACATTAGATTTACTGATGCTAGGAGGAGCTAGTGTGGCTAGGCTACTACGATAGAACATTAGATTTACTGATGCTAGGAGGAGCTAGTGTGGCTAGGCTACTACGATAGAACATTAGATTTACTGATGCTAAGGGGGGCTAGTGCAACTAGGCTAGAAAAATATGCAACATACCAAAAAACATATATCTATTGTATGTGCGATAGTCAAATAAATTATCTCCAATTAATTTAATTTTTTATTTATCATGATTGATCAGAATTAATCCAAACCAGCCAAACGGTCACTGATTTATACATTTATACATAATTTGACAGCTGTAAAAAAAAAAAAAATAGTTAAATCATATTGTTTTCAACAGGATTTGATAAATTCAGTGCCGTTGACTTCAGTGTGACGTTTTACGTGAACACCAACCGAGATGATGACTATGCTGGTATCGTGTTTGCGTATCAGTCCAGTAAGAGATTCTACGTAGTCATGTGGAAACAGGTGAGTGTGTGGTATGTAGTCCTTTAGCGTGTGTGGTTGGTACCTTTTAGCGTGTGTGGTTGGTACCTTTTAGCGTGTGTGGTTGGTACCTTTTAGTGTGTGTGGTTGGTACCTTTTAGCGTGTGTGGTTGGTACCTTTTAGCGTGTGTGGTTGGTACCTTTTAGCGTGTGTGGTTGGTACCTTTTAGCGTGTGTGGTTGGTACCTTTTAGCGTGTGTGGTTGGTACCTTTTAGCGTGTGTGGTTGGTACCTTTTAGCGTGTGTGGTTGGTACCTTTTAGTGTGTGTGGTTTGTAGTCTTTTAGCGTGTGTGGTTTGTAGTCTTTTAGTGTGTGTGGTTGGTACCTTTTAGCGTGTGTGGTTTGTAGTCTTTTAGCGTGTGTGGTTTGTAGTCTTTTAGTGTGTGTGGTTGGTACCTTTTAGTGTGTGTGGTTTGTAGTCTTTTAGCGTGTGTGGTTGGTACCTTTTAGCGTGTGTGGTTGGTACCTTTTAGCGTGTGTGGTTTGTAGTCTTTTAGCGTGTGTGGTTGGTAGCATATTCAGTCTTTTCATTGGGTGGGGGCAGGTGTCTCAGGCCTACTGGGAGAAGAGACCGTCCAAAGCCTTTGGGACAGCAGGAGTGTCCATCAAACTGGTCAACTCCACCACCGGACCTGGAGAGTATCTACGGAACGCCCTGTGGCACACAGGAAACACCAGGAACCAGGCAGGAACCCGCTCCACGTGACTTTCTTCTATCACACTTCCGTAAAAATAACCACGTAACGTCACTGCGAACTGTCGGTGTTTTAGGTCCGAACTTTATGGCACGATCCCAACAAAATTGGATGGAAGGACTTCACGGCGTACCGCATGCACCTCATTCACAGACCAAAGACCGGCTTCATCAGGTAAGAACATGACAGTCATCAGTTAACCCTTTAATGACTGCTGAACATATTAAACACATGTTACCATATTTTATGGACTATAAAGGGCACTGAAAAGGCTTTAATATAAGGCTTGACACAGCGCCTTATATATGGATTGGTTTTCATTTTATGTCTTATTTTGTTCATTTTCTTCAGTCATTTGTTGATTGTTGTGAATTGTCTTGTTGTTTTGTGAATTTGTATAAACTGTTTTGTTCATTTTCTTTCAGAATTTATTCTTTTTTGTTTATTTATTCATTTTGATGCTTATTTTGTTTTTATTTTCCTCTATTTTGTTCATTTTCTTCACAAATGTGTTGATTTTGGTGAATTGTAATTATTTTGTGACTTTTTAATAAATTTACTTTGTTCATTTATTCATTTTCTTCCTTATTTCTTTATTTTCCTCTATATTTTGTTTATTTTCTTCACAGAATTATTTATCTGTTCCTCGTAGACCAGTGTATGAGGTACCAACTCTAACTCTAGGCCTCATTTCAGTCACTGTCAGACTCTGTAGAACATTTTTATGTGCTTGCAAAGACCAGATATCCTTAAGATTTACTTTAAAAAAAAAAAGAAAAAGAAAAGATTTTCCATTGTGCTATTCGGTGGAAATGATGGGGAAAATGTAGCTCCGTGACCCTAAGTTTCCATGCATTTCTATGAGGCTTATGGGTATTTGTGTATTCTGGGTATGAATCACTGAATGTGAAAGACTCCTCTGTCAAAAGCACAGAACATCCATCGCATGATTAGTATTTTTTTCCTTTGTGTTTAATTTGCTCATGGGAGACAGCGGTCTGTCAAACCTTCTGTTCTCACAAACAAAAGCAGTGATTTATGAACCTGTAGATATTAACCCCTTCAAGTGTTTGTCATAAAACTGGTATTTAAAGCTCATACTTTGGAGTTGAGCTATAAAACCACAAACTGGATTATAACCATCTGTTCAAAGAAACACAAAGACTCATTGTTACAGTCGAGCAACAACTTAGAATCAGCCCAAACTTGAGTTAGAATGCTGTTCTACTGCAGGGTATTCATCACCGACTGCAGGGTGTTCATCACCGACTGCAGGGTGTTCATCACCGACTGCAGGGTGTTCATCACCGACTGCAGGGTGTTCATCACTCCCTGCAGGGTGTTCATCACTCCCTGCAGGGTGTTCATCACTACCTGCAGGGTGTTCATCACTGACTGCAGGGTGTTCATCACTACCTGCAGGGTGTTCATCACTACCTGCAGGGTGTTCATCACCTCTGCCAAGGTGTTCAATTCAAGTCATTTTGTTACTTGTATGTTGATCAGTAACGTTTGTTTTTGTTTTCACTCTATCGACCACATTTCTGGAGCAAATTGTCTGTAATTTGATGAGAAGCTTCGTCCATGTCACCTGCAGTATGGGATCTATTTTTGTGGTTCTAGGTCAAAGGTCAAGGTCAATAAAAATATTTTAAATCGTTCAGTGTCCATTACTGGAACAGTTTTAATCTGATTGATTTCAAACTTCTTTGGTAAATATAGATTTGATATAAGGTTCATTACACTACCTACATGGTCAGCGCCCAAGGTCAAAGTTCACCAAATATTGATAATTTTTTGTTCACAGTCTAGCATCGCTAATTCTTGACAGATGGGTCTGACATTTGGTGTGAACAAGGAGACAGATACGCAAGGGATAACGCATTCCCCACAAGTTACTATCAGAAAAATATTCCCTGACGGTGTTGAACAGCACCCTGACGCCGAAAGCGGAGGGTAAAAAAAAAAAAGAACTAAACTGATATTTGTTCTGGATAATTGTTTTAATAATGTATTTATTTTTTACATTTTGGCTCATTTATTCATCCACAGTTTTCCAGTTGAAGAACTAGTGAGAGCAAAGCTGTTACACTCACAACAACACAGTAGAAACAGCTCTGTCTCTGAAGTTGCATTCTGGGTATAGATTTAGAAAAAGTCTAAATGTGACCCCCCACCAGTAAAGCAGACATAAGTGTGTGTAAATCCAAACAGAGTTATGTGTGTATCTTGGTAGAGTGTAAACTAAGGTTTAAGATGGTGAAAAAATGATGTTTCTATCACAAGTAGAACCAAAGTTATGGTCATTTTAATATCCACATTTGGACATATTTTACAATTTGCATATTTTTAGATATTGTCCGTTAAAGTTTTGGACTGTTTTGGGGTAGGAAGTCCTTAGCAACGCATAATAATTTGTATCCGATTGACACAAATTGTTGACAGATGTTAAAGGACACTCTGATGGACATGTCACAGAAGTTTTATATATTATAATAATAGGACAGAAGTGTGACGTATTATAATCATTTGGCTTACACCATTGGACAGAACATTCAATATAAGCTTTTACCTCGTACCAAACACTTGGGTGTTTACCCACGGAACGGAGATCGTTTTGTTCGGCGAAAAGAGGTGGAAGTCGTCTTTGTCTTTGCTCAGCAATACCTGAACTTTTGTCACCGCTTAAATAATTGACTCAATAAACACCTTTATTGATTGGATTTCAATGTAATGACCACAGGAAGTGAACATAGAGGTGTTAAGGTACCGTTTTTTGATAAGGTGTAAACACTAATAACAAATCACCTTCCAGCCTAAATTTGACTGTAGCTCTGAACGGCTCAGCGCGACTTATGCCTGGTTTGGTGGTGGGGGGTCACATATGTCATTGATAATGTCATGGAACGCACGTCTGCTCTGGGACGAACTCACATACAAGTTTTTATTCTGTCCAATGAAACGCAGCTGCTTGACGTCACCTTGTCAGAAACATCCAGAAGAATAAATAAAAGAGAAAAGCATGAACAGAACGTGTTAACAAACAACAAGTACCTGCAGCAGAAGTGTTGTCAGGATGATTCAAAAGTAAGGAGGGAAAATACGTGGACGTTTATTTCAGCTGGAAACAAAGAAAACATTTTTGACGCATTTTCTGTTCAGACGTTGATGAAGTGAACTGAAAAAAAAAATGTTTTCCTGTGGTTCTGTTCATAAACAAGCAATGAAGAGAATCCTGAGAATCTGACCTTCCACATATTTGAAGAGTTCTGAAAACATGAGCCTTCATTTTTATTTTTTTCACTGAAGAGAAGAATAAAAATGCATCAGACACAATGACAAAGAAAATATTCACCAAATAAAATCTACAACAGAGGTGGTAAAAGTACTCACATTTTGTACTACAGTAGAAGTACAGCTACTGGTGTGGAAAAAATACTCTGGTAAAAGTAGAAGTACTGATTCAACTGCTTTACTGAAGTAAAAGTACAAAAGTGCAACTTCTGAACTGAAATGAAGTAAAAAGTAAAACTGCATTTTTGTTTTTTTTTGGTATCGATGAAATAATATTTAATAACATTTTTTTAAATAAATAAATAATAAATATATAAAACCTTTAAAGGTCAGTTATTGTGTAGATGGTGTGTTTTATTTATTATAGACATGATATTTAATTTAAAAGGCATAAATAGAAGATTTAAAAAAAGAAAAAATATAATTATGACTTTAAAAAAATCTAAATCGTGACATAAAATTCTAAATTCGAAGAAAAAAAATCTGAATTATGATATAAAAAGGAAAAATTATCCAGACTCTAAATTTTTATCAGTTGTCAAACAAACACAGAGGTTAAAGGTCACCCAGTGTATGGGAATGTGTTAACAAAATAATGAACATGATGAAAAAATTACAATTTTCATTAATTTAAGACACATTTAAATAATTATCTAGTAAATATTTTATTTTGGCAGTTTTAGTCCTTTATAGTAACTCTGTTTCAAAGGTGGAAGGAAGTGGCCACAACAAAAAAGTCAATTCCATTCTTATCATATAATAACTCTGGTAGAGTGATGATGTCCTGCGTTTGGGGAACATGTGAGGCTGAACATTTGATTTGATTTGAATGATTTATTTTGAACATGTGCAAAGTGCAACAATAATCAATACAATAATAATAATAATAACAATGACATGTCTGAAAAGCAGTAGGATGAAGCATAAGTTTATTTAATTCTACCCCTTCTTCACTTCCACCATAACCTAAATTCATCTTATAGTAATATAGTGCATAGTACAAAAATGATGATAAATAAAATAATAACAATAATCAATAACTGAAGTACTAAACATAGACATATATACAAAAAAAAACTGAAAACAAATGAGCAGATAGGAAAGTAGGTAACAGAGTTTTTTGTTTATTGTTTTCTTTTTTCCTCCCTTCCTTCTTCTTCTTTTCCCTTTTTTCTTCTTCCCTTTTTTTTCTTTCCTTTTTCTAAGTTGTCTGCATTTTGCTCTTATTTTTTATTTAATTTTTCTATTCATTCACTTATTTTATTCATGTATTTATTTATTTATTTTTTATATCTTTTAACCCCACAGAGGATGGAAGTGAATGTGATTTTTGCAGAGTTCAGATGTTGTTTGGTGGTCGCTGGAGTTTGTTTCTGCACTTAAACCTTCATAAAGTCTGGCAGAAAAACACTGAAGTGAAATCCAACTGCAGTGCTTTTACACTTTACTTCCACTTACATGACACACGTTAGAAAGTGGGTCGACTAGAACTTAGGTACATGTACAATCCATGTATCATTGGTTCTGAAAACCCAAAAAATAATAAAAAGGAGATGATTATTTTCCTTTTAGTTTTCTTAATCCAACATGAAAACTGAAAATATGCCTGGTTTGTCATGGAAATGGAACAACGGGCCACTTTATTTGACCCACAACTTCTGTGTGCAGTCTGAAGGGAAGTCCGCAGGTATCTATAAAGTCCAAAATGGCCGCCAGCAAAGATACAAGTTGTATCCAGTGATTTTTTTATAAACCTTAGACCCACGGTTCTCAAACTGGGGTCCGCGGACCCCTAGGGGGATGTGGCGCATGTCCATGGGGTACGCAAAATTATTCACGGTTTTGTTTTATTTTCATTTTATTTTTTTTGCTGTTTTATTTTGAAATGCTGAAGTTTTATTTTGTAGTGAGCGGGTGGAAGTAACAGCGCTGTTTGACGCTAGCTTGACTAAATTGAGACGGAGCGAGTCACAGGCTATTTTTAGCCACCCTGCAGCGAACATGGATCGATTTTTGTGTCCGCCAAGTTCCTCAAGAAGTGGTAAAAGAAATGACAATGAAAATGACAATGACAAAAACAAACGCCCTAACCCTAAAAAGAGAAAGTACATTGATAGTTATATTGAGTTTGACAAGATCATCCCTCTCATTAAGTCTCTGTCTGTCTGTCTGTCTGTCTGTCTGTCTGTCTGTCTGTCACATGGTTTTGTGTGTCTTTTGTTCCGTTTATTATTTTAAAATTATTTAAAATTGTTGTTTCTGAAGTGTTCATTTATATTATAATACCTGAAAATGTGGCTGGTTTGCACAAAAGCACTATTAAAAAAGGTTATCATTGTTTCATAATAATCATTGTTGAAGTGGTTTTTTATCATTTTCAGTATCGCCAGGATGAGGGGGGACATGGAAAAATGTCACCCCTCCAAGGGGGGACCTGGGCCAAAAAAGTTTGACAACCCCTGCCTTACAACCATACCTAACGCCGTGACAAAAATCTGAAACTTGACAAGAAGTTGGTTCTAATGGAATTTGACAAATTCCCTGGAGGCCAGGGGGTCCAGTCCTGGTCCTCCAGAGCTTCTGTCCTGCAGGTTTTAGATGTGTCGCTCTAACACCTGATGTATGGCAAAGCCAAAGTGTTCACATAGCCACGCCTTGTCTTTATTATATCACGCGTTACAGGACGCGTTCTAGCACGTGTTCCATAACGCGTGCTAGAACGTGTGCTATATGGTAATGTTCTCCTCCCACTGATTTTCTCGCCAATTAATTTGTAGTTCTTTCAGCCAATCACTGTTCAACATAACGAGTCCAGAATAACTGAGCACTGATCTGACCTTCATAAACTAAGTGCATTCACTCAATGTTTAATTTTTACTAAATATTTGGACTTTTCCTTCATCAATCTACTTTATTTAACTTGTTCAACATTAGTGTCTATTCTTACAGGTTTGTTTATTGTATTTTCAGGTTTCATGCAAAAGGGATAAAATAAAGTGAGATGTCGTTTCATACTTTATTAATAAATAAATAAAAATGTGAATTGATATGTCATATTTTGATTGTATGTCAATCGAGGTTGCATTGGCTGAGATGACACACTTGGTGAAGGATGAAAAGATGGAAAAAATATATAAGAAGACATACACAGTTGCACATGGTTCAATGACATAATTTCGTCTGTATCATGTGACCCTGTTGTTTGCTGACGTGATAGTTTTGTGAAGCAGTGCTGTGGACATGTCCATTATTACTATTATGTTAAATATGATGATGATTAACATAATTATTTTATTATTACTCAACAAAAGCACATAAAACTGAATATTTAATCTGATTTTAATGGTTATATTTGTCATCAAGAAGGTGAAACAAGACAAACATATATGTGATAGAGATCTATTTACAATAATATTTACACACATACGCTTAGTTATAGTTTTTCTCAGGTCTAGTATAATTCACAGACGTACATTCAGGATTTAAAGTTTTTAATTTAACATGTCATAGGTGTGATTGACAGGACCATTGACACCTGTGCTCTCCTTTGCTCTCTGTTGTACTCTTGAAATTGACACTTGATGTTTAACCATGTACACAGTAATATGTATAACTATGTACATATTTATATTACCTCCAAGTATATTTGTATTCATATCTTTCTCTATATTATTATTTATACTTTACTTATTCTTATTCTAGTCTTTCATATCTTGTATATTTTTGTATATTATTATATTTGCAAGTTGTATAGTTGTATATTTGTTTTGTTATATTTAGCTTTTTGCATCTTTGTACGGTCTTAAGGGAGTGTTTCATCCATTTCACTGTAGATGATCATCCACACGTGACAAATAAAGAATTCTGATTCTGACATATTTCATCTTCTATTGTTTTGCACCTTTCACTTACATTGTAGATTAAACTTCATTACTATCATCTATCGTCTTACTTCACCATCTAGTGGCAAAACATGTAACTACAGCCAGAACATTTATTAGATTAACACAACAAAATAAGAATTAAAATACAATAAACAAACCTGTAAGAATAGACACTAATGTTGAACAAGTTAAATAAAGTAGATTGATGAAGGAAAAGTCCAAATATTTAGTAAAAATTAAACATTGAGTGAATGCACTTAGTTTATGAAGGTCAGATCAGTGCTCAGTTATTCTGGACTCGTTATGTTGAACAGTGATTGGCTGAAAGAACTACAAATTAATTGGCGAGAAAATCAGTGGGAGGAGAACATTACCATACTAGAACGCGCGCCCGTGCGCGTACCAGAGCACGTCCTGTAACGCGTGATAGCGCGCCAGTTCGATATAATAAAGACAGCACGTGGCTATGTGAACACTTTGGCTTGCCATAGATACCAGATCTGACCAGCTAACCGCTCAGCTAACCGCTCAGCTAACCGCTCAGCTAACCGCTCAGCTAACCGCTCAGCTAACCGCTCAGCTAACCGCTCAGCTAACCGCTCAGCTAACCGCTCAGCGAACCGCTCAGCGAACCGCTCAGCGAACCGCTCAGCGAACCGCTCAGCTTCACAAAGTGCCTTCAATCCACCTCCTCTCTGGCTCCGCCCCTTTCATGCAACTTCCTTTCTAACCATATCATGTCATTGTCAGTGATGTTCAGGTCCCAGTGGGGGGGTGCTGCACTGTCCTCATAGACTTTAAACATGTTCACTGGAAAAGAAAGGAGGTCCCAGGACAGAGCCCTGCCTCCAACATTATTACAAACTGTCTAAAACAATGTTTGTGAATGAACGACAGCAGCGATTAATGACTTAAACTAATAAGACCGCCACTGTACATCATAATACTTAAGCAGAAAAATCTGAACAATTTGAAAATCCTCCAAAAATAAAATCTTTAAAAGTGAGTTAGTTTGTAGATAATGTGTTTGGTTAGGTCACTGTAGTCACTTCTAGAAGAACAAGCAGGAAATTATGGAAAAAATAAGGGAAAAAAAATATAAAAAATAAAGTCATCATTAATATATATATATATATATATATATATATATATATATATATATATATATATATATATATATATATATATATATATATCATCATGACTATGAGATAACAAAAAAATACATAATTATGCGATAAAAGTCCAAATTTGGGGATGGTCATAAATATGAGATGAGAAAGAGAAAAAAAAGTCATAATTATAAAACTGAAAGTCACACTTTTTCCTCTGAAGTGAATTATTTTTTTTTATTACTGTCACATCTGTTTAGTTTGAAAAAGTAATGAGACATTTATATAACTGTAAAGAGTATAAAGTACATATATTTATATAAATATAAAGAGTATAAAGTACATATATAGTATTTATATTATAATAATAATATATTTTTCTCTTTAGTTTCATATGTTAATTGTCCGTTTTTGGACAAATATGTTTTTGTTTGTTGAAGATAGAACAGGTTGTTTTTACACTTTTATATTTTAATGTTTTAGCTCTTTGCTTTTCCACTGTTTGTTTGATGCTTTCATTCAGACAGTGTTTGTCATGTGTTCACAGGATGGTGGTGTACGAGGGCAGGGACATCCTGTCGGACTCGGGGGCCGTGTACGACCACACCCTGGCCGGAGGACGACTGGGACTGTTCGTTTTCTCGCAGGAACATGTTCTGTTCTCTGACCTCCGATACGAATGCAGAGGTACCAACACTAAAACTATGTCCTCATGGACCACAAACTTTAGTCACATCATATCAAAGCTTTTTTATCTCAAATTATCAGATAAATAAGATAATGTGTTCACCACGCGTTACTATCAGAAAAATATTCCCAGACGGGACGGAACAGCATTTCCAACAATCGCCCCCGAAGGGGAATATGTTTCTGATGTGGTCAATACATGGTTATTACTGGTTATTACTGGTTATTACTGGTTATTACTGGTTATTACTGGTTATTACTGGTTATTACTGGTTATTACTGGTTATTACTGGTTATTACTGGTTATTACTGGTTATTACTGGTTATTCCAGTTTGTTAGTGGTTATTACAGTTTGTTACTGGTTATTACAGTTTGTTACTAGTTATTACAGTTTGTTAGTGGTTATTCCAGTTTGTTAGTGGTTATTACAGTTTGTTACTAGTTATTACAGTTTGTTAGTGGTTATTACAGTTTGTTACTAGTTATTACAGTTTGTTAGTGGTTATTACAGTTTGTTAGTGGTTATTCCAGTTTGTTAGTGGTTATTACAGTTTGTTAGTGGTTATTACAGTTTGTTACTGGTTATTACAGTTTGTTAGTGGTTATTACAGTTTGTTACTAGTTATTACAGTTTGTTAGTGGTTATTCCAGTTTGTTAGTGGTTATTCCAGTTTGTTACTAGTTATTACAGTTTGTTACTGGTTATTCCAGCTTGTTAGTAGTTATTACAGTTTGTTAGTGGTTATTACAGTTTGTTAGTGGTTATTACAGTTTGTTACTAGTTATTACAGTTTGTTAGTGGTTATTACAGTTTGTTAGTGGTTATTACAGTTTGTTAGTGGTTATTCCAGTTTGTTACTGGTTATTACAGTTTTTTAGTGCTACTACTCTAACAGACTGGTTACAACGTAGTGAATATTTATTTTCAAAGTGACCAAACTACCTGCGGAGTGATATGGTAACGTGAATCTGAAGTGACAAAACCCGTTGCCATTGGCAGCGGGTGTTATCGAAAAAATCTGCCTTCAGAACACTGGGAATGTAAATTCAAAGTGAATGGGAGCTGTCGGAACGTTTTACGGATGTAGAATAATGAGATAAAAAGTGTAAATTATCAGTCATTAGCACAACAGTTAATCCATATAAGTCACACTGTGGTTTGTAGAGTCAAGTCTTTTCTGTTCACCTTATACTATCTTAATATTCTAATCCTGTGGGACTTGACACCACCAAGACATCTGGTTACCTAGGCGACCACCTAGTCTGACTATGACTAACACTGACCCTGTTGGGACAGACTAAGGGGGAGTGTTGTATTTATATAAATGTAAAGAATATAAAGTACATATATTTATATAAATGTAAACACGTGGCTATGTGAACACTTTGTCTTGCCATACGGGACTAGCAGCGCGCACGTCAAAAATGATAGGCTGACATGTTCACGGTGGCCTCCGTGGTGGTAACGTGATACTATGCGCTACCGCCTGGCTGCCGCCCGCGCGCATAAACGTTCGACTATATGGAGGCCTTTAAAAGCAAAGTTGCATCGGATGGTCCAATCACAGACCATTTGTTGTTAAGTGCAGAGTATGTTTACACTTAATATTTGGGTCTGACATTGTAGGGACCACATGTACAGACCCTTATAATGTGGGACAGGTGGTTTGTTTTACATGTTAGTGTCTTTAAAGAGTTCACCAGTGACTTTTACTGACGAGAGAATTAGCCGATTCATTCACTCTAATATCAGGGTGATATTGTGGTCATGTGATTTGAAGCTGTGAAGGTGACAGCAGTGAAATGTGGTGGGATGATATTTGACTAGAGTTACCACACTCCTGCCTAAAACAACCGTCAAAGCACAAATATACTCTGTCGAAATTTGAGGAATATCGATATTGTTTTGCGAAAAACTAATGGAAACACAGCTTCTGTGACTAGAATACCAAAAATGTAACCCACATGTTAAAACCCAGATGTGTTTGAAAAGTTTCTTTTCTTAGAGGAAAAGACGACTGAAGAGACAGAAGAAGAACCCCCCTCACTCCCACCCCCGTCCTTGGTAAAATTGTGAAACACTGACCGGTCCGCGGTTATAAAGTGGGGACCACTGGTCTAGGAAATGAAATGTGCTCAACAAATAAAGCTGTCCAGTCTAAATCCATATGGTACTATAAATAAATAAATAAATAATTTCATAAAAATAAATAAATGTAAGTCAGTTTAAACTTGAAATTTTCCAACTTCTACTAAACTTCTGCTGACTCATTTTTATATTCTATTGACATTTAGATCATGTTTAACCAGAAGAAGGTACGACAGAAATACGTGTAACATTCGTTCATTCATTTTTCAAAATAAAACCAAAAGTAAGTAAGTTCCAAAACCAAAATGAAAAGCAGTTAATGATGTGTTTTTTCACTTTTACTTTTTGTAAATGTTAAATGAACTGTCCTTTTACAGTTCATGTTATTCACCAGTTGGTTCCCAAAACACTTTACACTTCCTCACATTCAACCATTCACACACCAGTAGACGACCTCTGACTGACCCCTGACCCCTGACCCCTGACCCTACTGGGAGACACTTAGGGTTCAGTGTCTTAGCCCAAGGACACTTTGACATGTGGACAGCCAGAGGCGGGACGCAAGCCCTTCATCATGGGACAACCCGCTCTACCAACTGAACCACAGCTTTAACCTTTGACCCTAACGACCCGCTCTACCAACTGAACCACAGCTTTAACCTTTAACCCTAACGACCCACTCTACCAACGGCTGGGCACTGAACCCTAAGTGTCTCCCAGTAGGGTCAGGGGTCAGGCAACGCTGGTGTATTGGCAGCAGTCGTCTACTGGTGTATGAATGTGTGTGAATGGGTGAATGTGAGGAAGTGTTTTGGGAACCAACTGGAGAATAACATGAACTGTAGAAGGACAGTTCATTTAACATGTTTGTGTTTAAATTAATAAATATGGTAAAGTGTGAATGAATGTTAACGACCATAGAAACACGTAAATGAATGTTAACGACCATAGAAACATGTAAATGAATGTTAACAACCATAGAAACATGTAAATGAATGTTAACGACCATAGAAACACGTAAATGAATGTTAACGACCATAGAAACACGTAAATGAATGTTAACGACCATAGAAACACGTAAATGAATGTTAACGACCATAGAAACACGTAAATGAATGTTAACGACCATAGAAACACGTAAATGAATGTTAACGACCATAGAAACATGTAAATGAATGTTAACGACCATAGAAACATGTAAATGAATGTTAACGACCATAGAAACATGTAAATGAATGTTAACGACCATAGAAACATGTAAATGAATGTTAACGACCATAGAAACATGTAAATGAATGTTAACGACCATAGAAACATGTAAATGAATGTTAACGACCATAGAAACATGTAAATGAATGTTAACGACCATAGAAACATGTAAATGAATGTTAACGACCATAGAAACATGTAAATGAATGTTAACGACCATAGAAACATGTAAATGAATGTTAACGACCATAGAAACATGTAAATGAATGTTAACGACCATAGAAACATGTAAATGAATGTTAACGACCATAGAAACATGTAAATGAATGTTAACGACCATAGAAACATGTAAATGAATGTTAACGACCATAGAAACATGTAAATGAATGTTAACGACCATAGAAACATGTAAATGAATGTTAACGACCATAGAAACATGTAAATGAATGTTAACGACCATAGAAACACGTAAATGAATGTTAACGACCATAGAAACACGTAAATGAATGTTAACGACCATAGAAACACGTAAATGAATGTTAACGACCATAGAAACACGTAAATGAATGTTAACGACCATAGAAACACGTAAATGAATGTTAACGACCATAGAAACACGTAAATGAATGTTAACGACCATAGAAACACGTAAATGAATGTTAACGACCATAGAAACACGTAAATGAATGTTAACGACCATAGAAACACGTAAATGAATGTTAACGACCATAGAAACACGTAAATGAATGTTAATGACCATAGAAACATGTAAATGAATGTTAACGACCATAGAAACATGTAAATGAATGTTAACGACCATAGAAACATGTAAATGAATGTTAACGACCATAGAAACATGTAAATGAATGTTAACGACCATAGAAACATGTAAATGAATGTTAACGACCATAGAAACATGTAAATGAATGTTAACGACCATAGAAACATGTAAATGAATGTTAACGACCATAGAAACATGTAAATGAATGTTAACGACCATAGAAACATGTAAATGAATGTTAACGACCATAGAAACACGTAAATGAATGTTAACGACCATAGAAACACGTAAATGAATGTTAACGACCATAGAAACACGTAAATGAATGTTAATGACCATAGAAACATGTAAATGAATGTTAACGACCATAGAAACATGTAAATGAATGTTAACGACCATAGAAACATGTAAATGAATGTTAACGACCATAGAAACATGTAAATGAATGTTAACGACCATAGAAACATGTAAATGAATGTTAACGACCATAGAAACATGTAAATGAATGTTAACGACCATAGAAACATGTAAATGAATGTTAACGACCATAGAAACATGTAAATGAATGTTAACGACCATAGAAACACGTAAATGAATGTTAACGACCATAGAAACACGTAAATGAATGTTAACGACCATAGAAACACGTAAATGAATGTTAACGACCATAGAAACACGTAAATGAATGTTAACGACCATAGAAACACGTAAATGAATGTTAACGACCATAGAAACACGTAAATGAATGTTAACGACCATAGAAACACGTAAATGAATGTTAACGACCATAGAAACACGTAAATGAATGTTAACGACCATAGAAACACGTAAATGAATGTTAACGACCATAGAAACACGTAAATGAATGTTAACGACCATAGAAACACGTAAATGAATGTTAATGACCATAGAAACATGTAAATGAATGTTAACGACCATAGAAACATGTAAATGAATGTTAACGACCATAGAAACATGTAAATGAATGTTAACGACCATAGAAACATGTAAATGAATGTTAACGACCATAGAAACATGTAAATGAATGTTAACGACCATAGAAACATGTAAATGAATGTTAACGACCATAGAAACATGTAAATGAATGTTAACGACCATAGAAACATGTAAATGAATGTTAACGACCATAGAAACATGTAAATGAATGTTAACGACCATAGAAACATGTAAATGAATGTTAACGACCATAGAAACATGTAAATGAATGTTAACGACCATAGAAACATGTAAATGAATGTTAACGACCATAGAAACATGTAAATGAATGTTAACGACCATAGAAACACGTAAATGAACGTTAACGACCATAGAAACATGTAAATGAATGTTAACGACCATAGAAACATGTAAATGAATGTTAACGACCATAGAAACATGTAAATGAATGTTAACGACCATAGAAACATGTAAATGAATGTTAACGACCATAGAAACACGTAAATGAATGTTAACGACCATAGAAACATGTAAATGAATGTTAACGACCATAGAAACATGTAAATGAATGTTAACGACCATAGAAACATGTAAATGAATGTTAACGACCATAGAAACATGTAAATGAATGTTAACGACCATAGAAACATGTAAATGAATGTTAACGACCATAGAAACACGTACATATTTATCTTCGCCAAGGAGGTTATGATTTTGCCGGTGTTTATCTGTTTGTCTGTGTTCAAGATAACTCGATAACTTATGGACGGATTTTGCTGAAATTTTCAGGATATGTTGGAAATGTGAACAGGAAGAACTGATTTAATTTTGGGGGTGATCGGGGTGGGGTGGGGGGTCTACCTTGGCAGAGGTCTGCGCTCTCAGAGTGCTTTTGTAGTTATGGTTTGATACCATGGTCTTATCTGCAGGTCTTAGGGTGACCCTCTTAGTTTAGGCTGACCCTCTTAGTTTAGGGTGACCCTCTTAGTTTAGCGTGACCCTCTTAGTTTACACTAATAGGATGTAGGTTTACATCTGTGTGACCGAAGGTCAAAGGTCATTTCCAGACACATTAAGTGAAGTCAAAATCATGAGATAAAAAGTGTAAATTAAACAAATGTATGAAAATAGATCTGTGTTAAATAGACATTTAACACATCATTTAAATCAATGGTAATTATTAATGATATAAAAACACTATAAAATGTCTTTGTTTATTTATTGTGCGTCACTCTTGTGTATTTTTATCTATATTCTTAAACATGTATCAGCTTTAAAACATCTGTTTGTTTCACTGTATTTTTGTGACATTTAATAACGAGTCATAAAAAGCTCGTTCTTCCCAAAAACCTTTTGCTTCTGTTTTTACCTGTTCTATATCTGCTTCTGTTTCCAATTGTTCTTTTTGTTTTGACCAAAATGAATAAAAACAAACAAACAAATATTGCTTTTATTTACTGACTAATCCTGGCATCGTTTTTCCATCGTTCTAATCACGTCTTTCGTTTTTTTTTTGTTTTTTTTTTACAGATAACTGATGTATTTTATCTGGAATGTTGAAGAAATTCTTGTGCGACGTCCAAACTGGAAAAGCTTTCCATCAGTTCGTGACTCATCTGTTTATCTATCAGCTTTTTTTAATAATTAACTGCAACCACCGCAGCTTCTACTGGAAACACTTTACATTAATGTTGAATATTCACCATTAACTGTCGTTTATTATATTACAAGCATTTTTAGCTCTTTATTAGTCATTAAAAAGCATTTTTAAAAAGCACAAGACAAATCAGTTCATGTTAAAAAGACATGTTTTAAGGTAAATTTATCCTTAAATTCCAAATTAATTCAATAATTTTATGTAAAAAAACAAAAGGAAGTAACTGACTATATTAAGGACATTCTGTTCTTCTATAACAGCACTTGATAAATATAATTTATTCTCATTTAATAAGACTTCATGTGTCTTTTTGAATTTCTCCTTCATTCATTCATTTTGTACTTAAGTAAAAGTACAGTTACTGGTATGGAAATACAAATGTAGGGAGTAAAAGTCCAAAATACATAAAGTACAGATACCTAAAAAAAGTATTTAAGTACAGTAATGAAGTACTTTTACTTTATTACACCGTTATAGACAGATAGACAAATAGATAGAGAGGCAGACAGAGAGATAGGTAGACAGACAGACAGATAGACAGACAGCTCACCACCTTCAAATTCACAAAAATACAATAAATGAGTATGAATAAATAAATAAATAAATATATTATTGGTAAAAGTGAGCTACAGTTCTGAAAACAGTCTATAAAGAACTAGTTTTCCTTCATTATACAAAAGAAAAAGTGAATATTATCAGTTAATAAGCTTCCATGGGAACATTCTAAGACTTAATAATGATCATTAAACAGTTTATGATACTAATATTTGAACTAAAAAAAGCTTCAAGTTAAAACTCAGTGTCTTTGTGTTGGTGTAAATTGTTCTGCTTCTTTTTTCTAATGGATGTAAATATTTATTTATTGCACAAATGTCCTGGATAAAGAGGGGACACGTGATGATGATGATGATGATGATGATGATGATGATGATGAGTGAAATGTTAGAAATAGAAACACACCGTGCATTTGCCTGGTTGTAATTATCAATAAAAGACTTGTTTTTCCAAATGTTTCTTTTTCCAGTCCTGGGGGGTCAGTGTCCTGCATGTTTTAAACACCCCCCTCTTCAACATGATTCACTTTAACACTTTAAAGTACTGAGACTTTAGCAGTTCCACAGTAAAAATAAAACAAAGAAAAGTAAAAAGAAGTGACAAAAATGGCCAAAGTCATGAATAATAAACCAGTCATTAGTAACATGAAGAAAGTAAGACACAAATGGAACAAAATTAAAGAAAAAATAAAATGTAGAAAAATAAGCAAAAACTGCAGGGGGTACGTCAAGCTTTTCAAAAGTCATTTAAAAAATAAGTTCTGTATTTTCTGAGCATTAAGTGAAGTCAAAATCATGAGATAAAAGCTGATATAAATTTATATTTAATAAATCAGACACTGATTTGACACTATTCCTCTTTTTTCTTCCAAAAATGTTTAGTCCATGTCAGTAGGAACCAGTGACGGACTGGCACCAAAAAGAGGTCCTGGTAATGTTGACAGAGAGGACACATTTGTGGACACATTTGTGGACACATTTGTGGACACATTTGTGGACACATTTGTGGACACATTTGTGGACACAGGTTTTTTACAGAATAACTCCACAATATTTACGCTTTTCCCACATTCAGCCAATAAAGCCTTACGCTTCTTCTCTCTTTTTTTTTCTACTCACCCTTTTCTCCCCCTCGATCCATTTTATTTCATTCTGTGTTGTTGACCTGCTCACATTACCCATCATTCAATTGTCATTTGATCCGTCATCTCACCAGGTCAACAATCGCGAGAAAATCCACTGACGACCAAAAAACATCCAAAACCTTATAACAGATTAGACATTAGATAAATTCAGGCTATTTGTCCTTTATAGGAAAAAACTGTCATTATTATTATTATTTACTTTAGTAGGCCTATTATTTGTCAGGGTTAACTGGCTGTTTTGTTTGTTTGCTTTTTCCCTCTCTTTTTCTGGCCGCCTTCAGCTCCACTTTATTATTTTTTTATTATTTTTATTTATTCATTTATTGATTTGCGGCCTCCTATCGACGCAGCCGGTCCGCTTTATTTATTTATTCATTCATTCATTCAGCCTAATCATTTGCGGCTCCTCCGCTTTATATTTTCATGTATTTATTTGTTTGTGATGCCACATCACCAAACGGCCACAGTGGCATTTGCCCACATTGTCCCTGGTAGGAACTGGAGTAAAAATCTGTTTCTCAGGGAAAATGAGTGAAAACAGTTGGACGTCTCTGCTGGTCAATGATCACTTTTATTCTTTTCTTGATTATTTTGTCCATTTCCATTCATTTGTCTTTATTGATTTTTGCCACTTTTCTTCATTTTTATCCTTGTTTCTGTATCTTCTTCTTTTTTTTATTGTTTTGTTTATTTATATTAATGTTCTTCGTTACTTTTACTTCTCGGTCCAAGTATGGCTGACACAAAACATATTTATGATTATGTTGCTCATTTTATTTATTCTTTTTCTTAATTATTTAGCTTCTTCTTCCTTAATTTGCAAATGTCTTTCATTTGTTCCTTTTTTTCTAATACTAGTTTGCTCCTTTTTCTTCATATTTATTTTTGTTCACTTTGTTCATTTATTCTTTTCAGTTTGGTTTATTTTCTTGATT
>CM035801.1:40984104-41016604 GCA_020466265.1 Siphamia tubifer | reverse complement strand
ACGTCCTGATAAAGAGTGGGCGTGGCCTATAACTCAGATAATGTGTTAGTGTTGGCAGAACACACAAAGTAGACTTATGAAATAGAGTGGGTGTGGCCTATAACTCAGATAATGTGTGTTAGGCACACTAAGCAAAGTCAAAATCGTGAGATAAAAATTCTAAATTATCATCAGATGAAAAAGTCTAAACTCCCTGTCATTAAACGCAACCAGAATTAATGCATATATATAAAGTGCACTGTGGTTTTTGGAGAAAATTAAAGTCTTTTAAGTGTCATCTTATAGTCTGGATATATAAATATATATATATATATATATATATATATATATATATATATATATAAAAATGTTTTTTATATATGTATTTTTTATATAAAAAAAATATAATATATATTTTTTTTTCTTTTATATTTTTCATGTACATATAAAATTAAAAAAATAAATAAATAAAATACATTTTATTTTATATGTACATGAAAAATATAAAAGAAAATAATTGCAGGACCTTGACGTACATTGTGATATTGATGTTCAGTCTACTGTGCAGATGGAGTTAATAGGTATTAAATAGTTTCGATCAGAAGATGGTGGATGTTAGTTTGGGGGATTTTTTTTTTTGGTTAAAATTCCAGCTGGTTAAAAGAAGTAATGTTGTAATATGATGGTGTGTCCACTAGAGGGCAGCACATTTATATACATGAGCTTTAAAGTGAGACAGCTGTGGGAAGGTTTTCTCTATAATCACGATTACAGACATGATGTTCCATCAGTTCATTAAAAGTGTAAAAACACATATGAATCATACATTACACATACATTCTTCTCACTTTACCAGAACATTCCCCTGAGCAACGGCAATTTATGTGCATATATTGAATTTCCATATTATGTAAATGTCTGTGCGTGTGAAATAATCCATGTATATGAACACACTCTATATGTCTGACATTATATTAACAGCAACAGCTTTACAAATAATCTAATTCTATACTTTTATGAAGAAATGAAATGTAAAAACGTTTTCAATTCTATTTTTACCCTGTTTATATATTAAAAAATAACTGTTACTCATCATTTTTACTTCACTTAATGCGTCCTAAAGTGTAGAAAATACCGTAGTGTCACTGTCCTAATTCTCTGTTTAGAATCAATCTGTTAACGTCAGACATAGAATTAACCTGATAACAAATTGCAGATTTATCGTATCCTATAGCAACTGTTTGATTATTAATAAACACAATATGAATTGCACATTACATATTTTTACTATATTTATTTTTATCTTATTCTATCTTGGTGCATGCTTATTATTTTTTTTATTTTTTTTTTTTTATACTATATATATATATATATATATATATATATATATATATATATATATATATATATATATAATTTTTTCCCCTCTCTCCTTCTTTTATTGATATACTATATGTTGAATGTTGCAGCGTTACACCGAGACAAATTCCTAGTTGTATACTACATGTGTACTATACGAACAATGGCAATAAAACTCTTTCTGATTCTGATTCTGATTCTGAATATAAATACAACTTTAAAAAAGTAAAATAATAAAAAAGACAACAGAGTCAAACACTGTTCAGAGTTTTATATAAACTTGGGTTACTTTATTTATATCATATTCACATATTTCATGACACGTACATGCAGAATGACGTGGACCCCCCCACCCACTCACCCACCCACTCACCCACCCACACACACACACACACACACACACACACACACACACACACACACACACACAAAATCCATCCTCATCCATTAAAAAGTCCTTCAGAAAAGTCCTGGAGTCCATCCAGCCATGCAGCAGACACTGACCTTTGACCTTCAGTAGTGGAGTTGTAGGCCACGCCCACACCCACAGGCCACGCCCACTTGTTTCTAGTTTATACAATCTGAGGCTGTTTGGAGCAGCTTGGCCACAGCGGACGCAGACTGATGATGAAGAGGACGAAGAGGAGCAGAGCAATGATGGTGACAAAGGACACGTAGCCGGCGTGTGGCAGGAGGGGCGTGTCCGGAGCCTCAGCCGGGATCATGTTGGTCAGGTTTAGCATGTAGCCTAGCGTCCAGCCAGCGTCACTGCCTTTAATCTGGAAAAATAAAAATCATAATTATAATAATATTTTTTATGTAAAACAGGAAGTTACTAGGTTGTTATGTTATGACTTTACAGCGTCACGTGGGACACCCTGAAACTACATGAGCATATCCATATAAGTATACATATACATATATAGATGCTCTAATGACAACTGTTAGGACACAACAGCTCCTGGGAATACTGTTCACAGGTAAAAGGATGATAGGAATAATATATTGTTAGCAGTTTGTCATAGGAACAGTTAAAAAAAACGGCAACAAGACGAATAGAAGCTTCGTGTTTGACTTCTACCTACGATTTAAACAGCTTTCTTAATACACACAGTGTTTACCACTAACCAATCAGCTGTTTACCGCTAACCAATCAGCTGTTTACCGCTAACCAATCAGCTGTTTACCGCTAACCAATCAGCTGTTTACCGCTAACCAATCAGCTGTTTACCGCTAACCAATCAGCTGTTTACCGCTAACCAATCAGCTGTTTACCGCTAACCAATCAGCTGTTTACCACTAACCAATCAGCTGTTTACCGCTAACCAATCAGCTGTTTACCGCTAACCAATCAGCTGTTTACCGCTAACCAATCAGCTGTTTACCGCTAACCAATCAGCTGTTTACCACCAAACTGTCTGTCTGAGAGAAACCATCTGTCTTTAACTTCACATCTCATTTACCAAAGCGACTGACATCTACTTAATGCCATGCTTTTTAAACTTTTCTTTTCTGTCTCCATGTTTAGTACACTTTCTAATGCTAAAAACTTCCTTAAACTTTTGTTTGTTTGTTACATTTTAACAAGTACCATCAAGGAAAACAAATATAAAGGTGTGAATGCAAAGTCAATAAAAACCTGAACACATGTGATAGTTTGTTTTTTCATCTGCCTGTCTGCCTGTCTGTCTGTCTGTCTGCCTGTCTGCCTGTCTGTCTGTCTATCTATCTGGCATTTGTTACAAACAAACCCCGTCAAAATTGCTCGAGAATTGAGTGATTTATGACCGTTTTAATTGGATAAACACATAATTACTCTATGGAAGTAATGAACTATAGGAGCAAGATGGCACCTATGTAAGATGGCCACCCTGCTCCAGTGGGCGACAGCAGTCAATGAAGTGTCTATGTATATATGTCTATGGTCCCAACCTAGCATCTACCTTTATTATTTGTACTAGTCTCACACTGCTGTCGTAAAGTGTCATGAAGCTCAGAATCTCAGCTTTTTTCTTTCTTTTTTTATGTAGACTGTATTTTATTTATAGTGTAAACCACGCATGCCCAAAATCAAACTGCAGTTCCTCCTTTGGCCTGATGGTGGCAGCACCGCTCCATCTGACTTCTCACTAATGGCAGCTGTAAATAAAAAGAGGGAAACTGACAGTGAAGGCCGTCTCTTCCAGAACAGAAGGTAATTACAATATTTTTTTTAGCTGACAATGAAGGCGTTTGTGTTTGTTTTATCCACAGACTAAAGCTTTGTTTAACGAATTCAATGTAAATATACACTACCAGACAAAACATGCTAACAAACGACAAGCTAACAGGAAGTGAGTGAGGCTGTGTTGGAAACTACAAACTACACACTTCTAGTATTCATACTGTGTACTTCCTACTCAGTGATCGGACAGTTTGCAAAGAGTTAACACTGTAGCTACTACATGATAACCCACAATTCATTGCGCAAAAATCAACAGGGTGACACTGATTTCACTTGAGCTCTAAACTCTTTAAATACATTCGTTTATTGGTTTGAAAATCAGGTGAAAACGTTCCTCTTTAGATGCTGAATGTGGCTTTTATTTGTCTAAATACCAGCTATTTACAATTTTATATGGAGTTGTATGGAGCTAGACACACACAGACAGACACCAGCGTTTACAATGATCCCGTCCCGTTTATTTAATTGACTGTGTGGACATCCTAGATAGACCTAGATGTCCTGCAGACACCTGGAGTAAAAAGTTATCATGTTTTCAACAGCTGTCAAACACTAGGGTCCATTTTTGACTTAGTTCGCAAAAAATGTGGATAAGAGTGAGTCAAAAGAATCAATTCCAGAAAACGGGACAGGATCATTGTCCATGCTGGTGTCCAGTCTGACCATGCTGGTGTCCAGTTTGACCATGCTGGTGTCCAGTTTGACCATGCTGGTGTCCAGTCTGACCATGCTGGTGTCCAGTTTGACCATGCTGGTGTCCAGTTTGACCATGCTGGTGTCCAGTTTGACCATGCTGGTGTCCAGTCTGACCATGCTGGTGTCCAGTTTGACCATGCTGGTGTCCAGTTTGACCATGCTGGTGTCCAGTCTGACCATGCTGGTGTCCAGTTTGACCATGCTGGTGTCCAGTTTGACCATGCTGGTGTCCAGTTTGACCATGCTGGTGTCCAGTCTGACCATGCTGGTGTCCAGTTTGACCAGTGCTCTGATAATAACATCTGATAGTTAATAATCAATATAAATGTGTTACAGACAGAGCAGCTGTTTATGATGACGTTAGCTTTTATGTGGGTTAGCTTTTACGTGGGTTAGGGTTTATGTGGGTTAGGGTTTAAGTGGGTTAGCTTTTATGTGGGTTAGCTTTTATGTGGGTTAGGGTTTATGTGGGTTAGGTTTCATGTGGGTTAGGTTTTATGTGGGTTAGCTTTTATGTGGGTTAGCTTTTATGTGGGTTAGGGTTTATCTGGGTTAGCTTTTATGTGGGTTTGGGTTTATGTGGGTTAGGGTTTATGTGAGTTAGGTTTTACGTGGGTTAGCTTTTATGTGGGTTAGGGTTTATGTGGGTTAGGTTTTATGTGGGTTAGGGTTTATGTGGGTTAGGTGTTATGTGGGTTAGGTTTCATGTGGGTTAGGTTTCATGTGGGTTAGGTTTTATGTGGGTTAGGGTTTAAGTGGGTTAGCTTTTATGTGGGTTAGGTTTTATGTGGGTTAGCTTTTATGTGGGTTAGGTTTCATGTGGGTTAGGTTTCATGTGGGTTGGGTTTTATGTGGGTTAGGTTTTATGTGGGTTAGGTTTTATGTGAGTTAGGTTTTACGTGGGTTAGCTTTTACGTGGGTTAGGGTTTATGTGGGTTAGGTTTTATGTGGGTTAGGTTTTATGTGGGTTAGGTGTTATGTGGGTTAGGTTTCATGTGGGTTAGGTTTTATGTGGGTTAGGGTTTATGTGGGTTAGCTTTTATGTGGGTTAGGTTTCATGTGGGTTAGCGTTTAAGTGGGTTAGCTTTTATGTGGGTTAGGTTTTATGTGGGTTAGCTTTTATGTGGGTTAGGGTTTATGTGGGTTAGGTTCCATGTGGGTTAGGTTTTATGTGGGTTAGGGTTTAAGTGGGTTAGCTTTTATGTGGGTTAGGTTTTATGTGGGTTAGCTTTTATGTGGGTTAGGGTTTATGTGGGTTAGGGTTTATGTGGGTTAGGGTTTAAGTGGGTTAGGGTTTATGTGGGTTAGGGTTTAAGTGGGTTAGCTTTTATGTGGGTTAGGGTTTATCTGGGTTAGCTTTTATGTGGGTTTGGGTTTATCTGGGTTAGGTTTTATGTGGGTTAGCTTTTATGTGAGTTAGGTTTTACGTGGGTTAGGGTTTACGTGGGTTAGGTTTATGTGGGTTAGGTTTCATGTGGGTTAGGTTTTATGTGGGTTAGGGTTTATGTGGGTTAGGTTTTGTGGGTTAGGTTTTGTGGGTTAGGTTTTATGTGGGTTAGGTTTTATGTGGGTTAGCTTTTATGTGGGTTAGGGTTTATGTGGGTTAGGTTTTATGTGGGTTAGGGTTTATGTGGGTTAGGTGTTATGTGGGTTAGGTTTCATGTGGGTTAGGTTTTATGTGGGTTAGGGTTTATGTGGGTTAGCTTTTATGTGGGTTAGGGTTTATGTGGGTTAGGGTTTATGTGGGTTAGGTTTTATGTGGGTTAGGTGTTATGTGGGTTAGGTTTCATGTGGGTTAGGTTTCATGTGGGTTGGGTTTTATGTGGGTTAGGTTTTATGTGGGTTAGCTTTTACGTGGGTTAGCTTTTACGTGGGTTAGCTTTTACGTGGGTTAGCTTTTACGTGGGTTAGGGTTTACGTGGGTTAGGTTTTATGTGGGTTAGGTTTTATGTGGGTTAGGGTTTATGTGGGTTAGGTGTTATGTGGGTTAGGTTTCATGTGGGTTAGGTTTTATGTGGGTTAGGGTTTATGTGGGTTAGGTTTTATGTGGGTTAGGTTTTATGTGGGTTAGGTTTTATGTGGGTTAGGTTTCATGTGGGTTAGGTTTCATGTGGGTTAGGTTTCATGTGGGTTAGGTTTCATGTGGGTTAGGTTTCATGTGGGTTAGGTTTCATGTGGGTTAGGTTTCATGTGGGTTAGGTTTCATGTGGGTTAGGTTTCATGTGGGTTAGGTTTCATGTGGGTTAGGTGTTATGTGGGTTAGCGTTTATGTGGGTTAGGTTTTATGTGGGCTTAGTAAGGGACTACAGTGAGTGGAGGATGTGACGTCACATGTTCTCCAGTCGTGTAGTTTAAATTATGAACAGGTTTTATTCACAGATGAATCAGTCGTTCATTAACAGAAGCAGATGAAACATTAATAATTATTATTTATTATGAGGAACAACATGTGTGGGATTCAGGTCACATGACAAACCTGATACCATTTAACAGTTTATTTACCATTGAATACCATTCATTCATTTTCTGACCTCAGGCCCCATGAACCTCTGGAAGGGGTGGAGCCTTAAGGTCCCAATCAAAACATGGGACAAGACTGTAACCATTATATATTTATATATTTATATATTTATATATTTATATATTTATATATTTATATATTTATATATTTATATATTTATATATTTATATTTTAGTTTCACTCACTGCTTTGTTTTGTTCCATTGTTTGTTCAGAATTCTGAATATTTAGAATAAATTCTGATCCATCATTGGTGAGTGTTCTATATGTATGAGTTAAAGGGTTTTAAAAAATTAAATTCATCTGATCACTCGATTAATCAATGAAAAAAACCTACAGAATATTCAATGATAAAATATTTGATAGTTACAGCGTTAGATGAAACTATCAAACACTTTGATCTAAGGCTGTAACTATGAAGGGTATGGATATTTAAAACTGCTGTGATCAGCAGTGATCAGCTGATCAAGTTGTTTGATCGGTGATCAGGCCAATAGTGCTGATCGGAGCATCGCTAATATAAACAGACTGTATATTCTGAAAGTTAGTACGAGTAGTCGGTAAGTATGTCGTTTCTATGTGTCGTCACGACCGCTAAACTTTGTTTGAACAAAACCGTTTGGAGTTTTGGAAGACGTTAATTTGATTTGTGTTTAAAAAAAAACCTTAAATGTTAAACTAAAGTGGTTTTGACACCAGTGCATGAGATGATGTAAAAAAAGAAGTGACATGAAATATAGAAACCATGTGTCAGGAACAACAAAAACATGTACAGATGTGGAAAACATTATTGTCAAATTCCAGACCTGAAGCTCAATGAAAACTCTGGAATGTGATGAAGAAGAAGATGATGATGGTCGAGAGGAGCTACGGGACAGAGGTCGACCCCCCCGTGAGTCACTGACTTTATCTCAGCTTTAGTTTGTTAGTTTGACACATGCTGTAGTTTTTAATAAATGTTAGTTTGACACATGCTGTAGTTTTTAATAAATGTTAGTTTGACACATGCTGTAGTTTTTAATAAATGTTAGTTTGACACATGCTGTAGTTTTTAATAAATGTTAGTTTGACACATGCTGTAGTTTTTAATAAATGTTAGTTTGACACATGCTGTAGTTTTTAGTAAATGTTAGTTTGACACATGCTGTAGTTTTTAATAAATGTTAGTTTGACACATGCTGTAGTTTTTAATAAATGTTAGTTTGACACATGCTGTAGTTTTTAATAAATGTTAGTTTGACACATGCTGTAGTTTTTAATAAATGTTAGTTTAACACATGCTGTAGTTTTTAGTAAATGTTAGTTTGACACATGCTGTAGTTTTTAATAAATGTTAGTTTGACACATGCTGTAGTTTTTAATAAATGTTAGTTTGACACATGCTGTAGTTTTTAGTAAATGTTAGTTTGACACATGCTGTAGTTTTTAATAAATGTTAGTTTGACACATGCTGTAGTTTTTAATAAATGTTAGTTTGACACATGCTGTAGTTTTTAATAAATGTTAGTTTGACACATGCTGTAGTTTTTAATAAATGTTAGTTTAACACATGCTGTAGTTTTTAGTAAATGTTAGTTTGACACATGCTGTAGTTTTTAATAAATGTTAGTTTGACACATGCTGTAGTTTTTAATAAATGTTAGTTTAACACATGCTGTAGTTTTTAGTAAATGTTAGTTTAACACATGCTGTAGTTTTTAGTAAATGTTAGTTTGACACATGCTGTAGTTTTTAATAAATGTTAGTTTGACACATGCTGTAGTTTTTAATAAATGTTAGTTTGACACATGCTGTAGTTTTTAGTAAATGTTAGTTTGACACATGCTGTAGTTTTTAATAAATGTTAGTTTGACACATGCTGTAGTTTTTAATAAGTGTTAGTTTGACACATGCTGTAGTTTTTAGTAAATGTTAGTTTGACACATGCTGTAGTTTTTAATAAATGTTAGTTTGACACATGCTGTAGTTTTTAATAAATGTTAGTTTGACACATGCTGCAGTTTTTAATAAATGTTAGTTTGACACATGCTGCAGTTTTTAATAAATGTTAGTTTGACACATGCTGTAGTTTTTAATAAATGTTAGTTTGACACATGCTGTAGTTTTTAATAAATGTTAGTTTGACACATGCTGTAGTTTTTAATAAATGTTAGTTTGACACATGCTGTAGTTTTTAATAAATGTTAGTTTGACACATGCTGTAGTTTTTAATAAATGTTAGTTTGACACATGCTGTAGTTTTTAATAAATGTTAGTTTGACACATGCTGTAGTTTTTAGTAAATGTTAGTTTGACACATGCTGTAGTTTTTAGTAAATGTCCAGATGATATGACAATGACAGAGGGAAAAAAAACCTTAATTTGACGTCATTGTGTTTTTTTTTTGGACGCGTTCTTATCTTTTACTGCTGTTGTTGAACATCACATGACCTTTGACCTCTAAGGCAGCGGCTGATTAATAGTGTAGCAAAAATAAAAAAACACGTCCTGTCTACTTATCCTCACCCCTTTTCCTTGACCCCAGTGGAAATACCCATAATGCACTGCAGCATTTAGAGAATAATGGGTCAAAGGTCAACTGTGGACAAAACAAACACATACCTCCTCTTTTTTTCTTTACTTTTTTTTGTGTTTTTCCCTGTTCTAATACCTTCTAAAAGCTAATAACATTTATAAATTTGTCCTTTTTAAAATGTAATAGGCCAAAAAAAATATAATAATAATAATAACAAAAGAACTGAACTGATATTGTAATAACTTCTGTCCAATAACATAATGAATTATTACATTATTGGCTCAGTTATAAAATCCATCGTCATAATTATTCTGATTTAAAAAAATTTAATGCAATTAAATGGAACAGCTGTTTATAGTTTAGTTGAAAGTGTTGAATAAATATGTTAATTACATATATTTTAATATATTTTTTTACATATGTTTTATCAAAGTTTTTGTGTTTTTTTCTGTATTTTAAAAGAGTTTTTGAAGATGTTTAGATTTTTCATCGCTTATTTGTGTTAAGTTTATTTTTTGTGTGACTTTTAGTGGATTTTAGTATGTTTTGTAGATTTTTTGTTTCTTAGTGCCCCCACCCAAAAAAGACAAAACAGTCAACTGACAGTGTTTTGATCATGATTAATTGAATTAAATTCAAATTAACGCTGTCATTACTGTATATTCTGCATTATTGGACTGTAAGGCAGTCTGTCAATAAATGCTTTATCTTTTAAGTTATTCATATATAAGGTGCATTAAGTCAAGTCAAAATTATGGGATAAAAAAAGTCACTAAACACAATCATAATCCATGTATAAAGTGCACTGTGGTTTATGGAGAAAATTAAAGTTTGTTAATAGCGCCTTAAAGTCTGAAAAATGTAGTAATCTGATTAAAAAAATCTAATCAATCAGTCCTAAAAAAATACAACTATTTACAGTATGTATATATGTATATATATATATATATATATATATATATATATATAACTACCTCAATTCTCTTCCATGAATTGTAGACATTTGTTTCTAAAAAAATCTTAAATATTTTTCTGAAAAGTGACTTTTGTTTTGACTTTTATGAACATGTAGATAATCAGTAAATTAAACACAGTAATATAAGCTGTTACTGTATCTACTGTTAAATATAGAAGGTAATGTTGTAATGAACAGTAATAAATCACTTTTTTAAATGGTTAAATGTTTTCATGTATTTGGATCATTAACAGTGGTTATTTCTAATGACATATTTAGCAGAAAAATCCCTTTTCTACATTTTTTTCACACACACTCATTTTCTGTGAATTCTACTTTTAAACCATTTTTATTGGAAAAGTTGACGTTATAATCTATACATTCTGGATAAATCAGTAAAATAAGAGCCTGTGTTGTGAGTCTGACCTTAAATAGAAAGTCTTTGTGTCTTAATCAGTGAAACTCTAACGTGGTCTAAAGGTGGACCTGGTCCTGATGAAGCAGGAAGGGAGTGGGTTGTGATCTACTCACCTTCTTAATGAATGTGATGTCAGAGTACGACTGTGAACTGAAGCCATATCCTTCTGACAGCAGAGTTACGATGTACGTGCCCGAAAAACAGTACTCTGCCAAATACTTGACCTTGACCTTTGGATGCTGCTGCACCACCTGTGGACACACCAGGACCACGTCACTGGACCAGACTAGACCTGACTGGACCTGACTAGACCTGGCTAGACCTGACTGGACCAGACTAGAACTGACAAGACCTGACTAGACCTGACTAGACCAGACTAGACCTGACTAGACCTGACTAGACCAGACTAGACCTGACTGGACCAGACTAGACCTGGCTAGACCTGACTGGACCAGACTAGACCTGACTAGACCAGACTAGACCAGACTAGACCTGACTAGACCTGACTAGACCAGACTAGACCAGACTAGACCAGACTAGACCTGGCTAGACCTGACTGGACCAGACTAGAACTGACAAGACCTGACTAGACCAGACTAGACCAGACTAGACCTGGCTAGACCTGACTGGACCAGACTAGAACTGACAAGACCTGACTAGACCAGACTAGACCAGACTAGACCAGACTAGACCTGGCTAGACCTGACTGGACCAGACTAGACCTGACAACTGACCTGACCATGAGTTCTTTTACTTCACCATAGATGAAAAAAACAGCACGTCCATCTGAAGAGGCATTCACTCGCTAATCTGCGTGATATAAGCAGCATGTGCTAGCTAACCTGAGTGAGCAGCAGCGAAGGCGCTCATTTTATCCATCTGGTGTGTGTCTTAATTAAACCTTCTGCACTTTATATAAAAAGTGAGGACGTGTGACAGACGTGTGGACAGTCCGGTTTTAGAGCCGTGGGTCCAGACCAGATGTGGACACATGTCCACCTACTGATGTTCAGTTACATTTAACAGGAAACTCTTTGCTAACGTTAGCCTTTGTTTTGTTGGTGTTAAAATGCTGATGCTTGTGTCTCTTCAGTGGACATTGTTATGTTACTGTGAACTTTAATACAAGTTACTCATTGCTGGACAGACGTGTGTCCGTGTGTTGTTGTTGTTTTTTTAGCTGCGTGTCTGTGTTGTTCCAGCTGACAATGTTATGACA
This sequence comes from Siphamia tubifer, assembly GCA_020466265.1. Taxonomy (NCBI): domain Eukaryota; kingdom Metazoa; phylum Chordata; class Actinopteri; order Kurtiformes; family Apogonidae; genus Siphamia; species Siphamia tubifer. Next base: position 41,004,719 of record CM035801.1, on the reverse strand, counting down.
TCATCATGACAAGTCGACTAGACTCTGACTTTGACAGAAAAGTCGACTTGAAACAACCTGAAGTTGTTAATGCCCTAAAATGTACCACTATACGATACGATACGATACGATACGATACGATACGATACGATACGATACGATACGATACGATACAATACTATATTATGCTATACTATATTAAACTATACAATACTATACTATATTATACTATATTGTATTATACTATATTATACTATACTATATGATACTATACTATACTATATAATACTATACTATATTATACTATACTATATGATATTATACTATAGCCATCATTTTCATTATGTGCAATAAAGTGACATTAAATAAACAGTCCAGTTTGTCTGTAGCAAAGATAAAATGACAAAAACTAAAATAAGAAAAATGGATGTTGTTATTCCACATTAAAGGAGGTAATTGTTCAGGAAGAACAACAGATTTATTACTGTAAAAAGTGAAGGGAAGTGTGTGTTTTTGTGGGTGTGTGGGTGCACACATGACCTCCTGCCAGGGCGTTGCACAATAGCGCATTAGCTTCTCCTTGACGACCTCCAGAGGGATGGACGTGTCAGTCAGGTTAAGGAAGTCCATCACAAAGTAGTACGCAGAGAACGCCTGCAGGGAAACAGGAAGTGGGTGTGACTCATTATCTGCTATTTATTTTTACCTGGGTTAGGGTTGGCTGATTGTCTGTCCCTGCAGGTTTATATATAAACTAAAACACTGAATACATTCTAAAACAGGAAATGAAAACGACCATGTGTCTTTGCATTAGAACACATACAGTTATTTTAAATATTATAGTTTCAAACCTTTTCTGGGTTTTTGAGGCGTAGAGTTCAGACACATGAGCACGTCCCCACTGAGCAAAGTTACTGTTTTATTACCTCCACCAAGGACGTGTTACATTCAAGTAGAGCTGGGCAAAAAATCGATTTAGATTTAAAATCGAGTTTTATGGCAAAATCGATTAATATTTTAGGAAAATCGTGCAATCCGATTCCCCTCCACACGCACTTTTTTCCTCACAAAAAGAAAACCATGAACCAGGCTGCTTTCCGTAGTGTTTCACCCCAGGCCCCGCCTACAATCCTTTTCTTCTGCAACACGGGGAGTAATATGGCCCCTCCAGTGAGGGAGACACACTGACTCCTAAAAAGGTTCTAAAGGTTCAGTTGTGTTGAATTGTTTTGGGTTTTTAGGGTGTGATGAAGCCCAGGTACTGCCTGGTTGTCAGCTGTGTCTTCACACTGTTGTTGTTGACGGTAGCGGTACGACCACTGTGTTTACATCTGAAGAGAAAGCATCCAATGGGGGGGGGGGGGGGGGGACTAGCGCTGACAGTACTTCTTCAAAATGTTCAACAAACACTGACTGAAAACTTTTCTCGCGGCACACCTTATGATAAACATGGAGCACGATGTGGAGCGATAACAGACACAATAACATCATATAAATATTGGTAACATGTTCAGGTTTATTGAAGTAGTTTGATTGATAATAAGATTTGTTTTATTTTGTCCTTACAAAGTAAAAATGTTACTAGTTTTATTTTTATCTTACTTTTACACTACTACGTTTTTTACAATGTTTTTCATATAATATGAGTATTAATGTATATTGTTTTAGTTAAAATATTTTAAGCTTTTTTTTTCCAACAAAATGTACAAAAATTGTATTAAAATTTTTAATAAAAAAAAGAAGACGAAAGAAACCACGTTTCTAGTGTTTTCATTTTCATTTAGCCCCCGTCTCTCTGTCCGTCTGTCTGTCTGTCTCTCTGTTCGTCCGTCTCTCTTTCCGTCTGTCCGTCCGTTTCTCTGTCCGTCTCTCTGTCCTTCCGTCTCTCTGTCTGTCCGTCCGTCTGTCCGTCCATCTCTCTGTCCATCTGTCTGTCTGTCCGTCCGTCTCTCTGTCCATCTGTCTGTCTGTCCGTCCGTCTCTCTGTCCTACCGTCTGTCCGTACGTCTCTTTGTCCGTCTGTCTGTCCATCTCTCTGTCCATCCGTCTGTCCGTCCATCTCTCTGTCCGTCTGTCCGTCCGTCCGTCTCTCTGTCCATCCGTCTGTCCGTCCATCTCTCTGTCCGTCTGTCCGTCCGTCTCTCTGTCCGTCTGTCCGTCTGTCTGTCTGTCAGCAGAATTACACTAAATGTAGTGAACAGATTGTTCAGGATGTGTTGTTAGTGTCATAATGAACAAATGAATGAATGAATGAGCAGGTGTGAGCTTTAGTTTTGTAAATAAATCATCTATATGAACACACATGTTCTGAGGACAGCGTCTACATCCAGTAGTAGTAAACCTGTACTTATTTACTGTTAATGGAAAAACACTTGTGTGTGACTCTAAACCCTCCTTCTTTTTTCAGCTTTAGGAAGAACCTGTTTCCAAAAACACTAGGTGTGTTAACACTAAGAATGTTCCTCCTCTGAAGCTCACATGCTTTCATTTAACTGGATCATTAACACATCCAATAATATGTCACCAAAAATAAAACTGAAAACACATCCACGCATCACATCTCTGTTTTCTTTTTATTAATATCTTTATTCTCACAACAAATGTTATTAATCACATGAGCAGAGGTGGAAGTAATGAAGTAAAAGTACTTTATTACTCCGCTTAAGGAGATTTTTTTAGGGATCTGTATTTACTGGACTATTTATTTTTCTGGAAACTTTTGACTTTTTTTCCCTATACTTGTTCATAAATATATGTACTTTATACTCTTTACATTTATATAAATATATGTACTTTATACTCTTTACATTTATATAAATATATGTACTTTATACTCTTTACATTTATATAAATATATGTACTTTATACTCTTTACATTTATATAAATATATGTACTTTATACTCTTTACATTTATATAAATATATGTACTTTATACTCTTTACATTTATATAAATATATGTACTTTATACTCTTTACATTTATATAAATATATGTACTTTATACTCTTTACATTTATATAAATATATGTACTTTATACTCTTTACATTTATATAAATATATGTACTTTATACTCTTTACATTTATATAAATATATGTACTTTATACTCTTTACATTTATATAAATATATGTACTTTATACTCTTTACATTTATATAAATATATGTACTTTATACTCTTTACATTTATATAAATATCTGTACTTTAAAAATAAAAAAATAAAATAAAGTGTATCTGACAAATCTGATGTAATTTACAATCAACACAACTATTTAATGAAAAAAGGTTTTAAAATGTTAACCATACTTTTTCTTCACCTATTGGAGAAAACACATTACCTAAGGTCCTCCAGGTCAAAGGTCATCAACATTCTATTGCATACGTATCAGATGTTTCTCCTTTAGTTGATGTCATTAAATCAGATTTTCTGGAAGTCAGTATTATTTGACAGATAAGGAACATTAAAAGTCAACCAGTAGTACTTTACTGCTCCCATTAAAGGCTGTAAAGTTACACACACACACACACACACACACACACATACACACACACACACACATACACACACTGGACTTTAAACATTTATTCTACGTCCCTCTAGAACGCTCCGGCAGCTCCCGTTCACTTTAAATGACGTCAGTCCACCTTATAGTCAAGTCCAGTCCACCTTATAGTCCAGTTCACCCTATAGTCCAGTCCACCTTCTAGTCCAGTTCACCCTATAGTCCAGTCCACCTTATAGTCCACTTCACCCTATAGTCCAGTCCACCTTATAGTCCACTTCACCCTATAGTCCAGTCCACCTTATAGTCCAGTTCACCCTATAGTCCAGTCCACCTTATAGTCCAGTTCACCCTATAGTCCAGTCCACCTTATAGTCCAGTTCACCCTATAGTCCAGTCCACCTTATAGTCCACTTCACCCTATAGTCCAGTTCCCCCTATAGTCCAGTCCACCTTATAGTCCAGTTCACCCTATAGTCCAGTCCACCTTCTAGTCCAGTTCACCCTATAGTCCAGTCCACCTTATAGTCCACTTCACCCTATAGTCCAGTCCACCTTATAGTCCACTTCACCCTATAGTCCAGTCCACCTTATAGTCCACTTCACCCTATAGTCCAGTCCACCTTATAGTCCACTTCACCCTATAGTCCAGTCCACCTTATAGTCCAGTTCACCCTATAGTCCAGTCCACCTTATAGTCCAGTTCACCCTATAGTCCAGTCCACCTTATAGTCCACTTCACCCTATAGTCCAGTTCCCCCTATAGTCCAGTCCACCTTATAGTCCAGTTCACCCTATAGTCCAGTCCACCTTATAGTCCAGTTCACCCTATAGTCCAGTCCACCTTATAGTCCAGTTCACCCTATAGTCCAGTCCACCTTATAGTCCAGTTCACCCTATAGTCCAGTTCACCCTATAGTCCAGTCCACCTTATTCTCCAGTTCACCTTATAGTTCAGTCCACCTTCTAGTCCAGTTCACCTTATGGTCCAGTCCACCTTATAGTCCAGTCCACCTTATAGTCCAGTTCACCCTATAGTCCAGTCCACCCTATAGTCCAGTCCACCTTATGGTCCAGTCCACCTTATAGTCCAGTCCACCTTATGGTCCAGTCCACCTTATAGTCCAGTTCACCTTATGGTCCAGTCCACCTTATAGTCCAGTTCACCCTATAGTCCAGTCCACCCTATAGTCCAGTCCACCTTATACTCCAGTTCACCTTATAGTTCAGTCCACCTTATAGTCCAGTTCACCTTATAGTTCAGTCCACCTTATAGTCCAGTCCACCTTATAGTCCAGCAGGGTCCTAAATGGACACAGTAATGGTCTTTACTGTCTCTGTGTTTTATTTTACTAGTACTTTAACAGTTACTGAACAAACACTATTTTCTCCAAAACAACAGACATTTGAGATGAAATATTTTATTATATGATAAAGAATGATTTAAGTGTTGAAAAAAACACAATAACTAATTTATGTCAGAAAATGCTGTTAGTGAAAACATTCAGTCTGTTGGATGACAGGCTCCAGACCAGAGTTTATTTAACAGTTAATAATGATTAATGACGATTAATAACAGTTAATAATGATTAATAAAGGTCAATAATCGTTAATAACAGTTAACAACAGTTGATAACAGTTAATAACGGTAAAATAATTGTGCGCCAAGTTAATTTTTTTTTTTTAAATGTAAAAGCCTTTTAATTTTGTAAGACGACAGTGTAATATTTTAGTTGTTCGACATTGTCGTGTCCGAAAAGTTTTCAATTGGAACACTACTGTTATTTCACTGTGGCTGAGTTTGGACAGAGATGCTAATATTGTAAAGTACGGAATGACTTTAAAGTAACAGAAATGAGTGATCTGATGTAGATGACGGTGTGACGTCCCAAAAGTACTGACCCCAAATGGCCCCTGCACTGTAGGCTGGTAGACCCCGTTGAAGGAGCACTGGCTGTATTTGCAGCCATTAAAGTTGAAGACTTTCTTGACCATTTCCTGGCACTGGTAGAAGTTTCCGGTGCCTCTGTGGATGAAAGTGGCCGGAGCACCGCTGGGTTTCCTGTCCGACACACAGGGGCTGTTGAACAGCAGCGAATAGTTTTTTACTTCCGAGAAACCGCTGTGGAAACATGGATCTGCCACTGTTCCCAGACCTGACTGGGAGAAAGATGAGAACACGGAATGACAAGACTGGAACTGTTTACTACTGGAACTGTTTACTACTGGAACTGTTTACTACTGGAACTGTTTACTACTGGAACTGTTTACTACTGGAACTGTTTACTACTGGAACTGTTTACTACTGGAACTGTTTACTACTGGAACTGTTTACTACTGGAACTGTTTACTACTGGAACTGTTTACTACTGGGACTGTTTACTACTGGAACTGTTTACTACTGGGACTGTTTACTACTGGGACTGTTTACTACTGGAACTGTTTACTACTGGAACTGTTTACTACTGGAACTGTTTACTACTGGGACTGTTTACTACTGGAACTGTTTACTACTGGGACTGTTTACTACTGGAACTGTTTACTACTGGAACTGTTTACTACTAGGACTGTTTACTACTGTGACTGTTTTGAAGGTTCTGTGACTGTTTATGAGTTATCATGATAATGTGAGGGAGTCAAACCAAACTGGAGGAGGTTATGTTTTACCTTGATTTTGTTTGTTTTTTGTTTGTTTGTCAGTAAGATAACTCAAGTTATGGACAGATTTTGATGAAACTTTCAGAGGTGATTGATAATGTATCAAGAAAGAAAGCATTAAATGTTGATCTCTAAAGGTCAAAGGTCAAGGTTCCAGTGAAGGTCAACAGTTCAAACACATCAGTGGTGATATCTCAGAATCCAGACCAGATAGTATCAGGTGTTTTTTTTCCTTCACTTCGTCTGACCTTCTGACCTCAGATGAGATAACACCCATGACGTCACGTAAAGACGTCACATGACGTCACGTAAAGACGTCACATGACGTTGCACCAATGGTATATTTGGTAAATGTATGACCTTTAACCTTAAAGCAGGTTATTGACATATTTAGTTAAATCAGACAATATCTTGTGCTTCATATTTAACATTAGATCTAACATGTGACATTTCTCTACCACTGATCTAGTTTAATGTGTTAGCGTTAGCATTAGCACAGACTGGTGCTGCTTCACTGAGGTCTGAACTCTACCACTGATCTAGTTTAATGTGTTAGCGTTAGCATTAGCACAGACTGGTGCTGATTCACTGAGGTCTGAACTCTACCACTGATCTAGTTTAATGTGTTAGCGTTAGCATTAGCACAGACTGGTGCTGATTCACTGAGGTCTGAACTCTACCACTGATCTAATTTAATGTGTTAGCATTAGCGTTAGCACAGACTGGTGCCGCTTCACTGAGGTCTGAACTCTACCACTGATCTAGTTTAATGTGTTAGCATTAGCATTAGCACAGACTGGTGCTGATTCACTGAGGTCTGAACTCTACCACTGATCTAATTTAATGTGTTAGCATTAGCGTTAGCACAGACTGGTGCCGCTTCACTGAGGTCTGAACTCTACCACTGATCTAGTTTAATGTGTTAGCATTAGCATTAGCACAGACTGGTGCTGCTTCACTGAGGTCTGAACTCTACCACTGATCTAGTTTAATGTGTTAGCATTAGCATTAGCACAGACTGGTGCTGCTTCACTGAGGTCTGAACTCTACCACTGATCTAGTTTAATGTGTTAGCATTAGCATTAGCACAGACTGGTGCTGATTCACTGAGGTCTGAACTCTACCACTGATCTAATTTAATGTGTTAGCGTTAGCATTAGCACAGACTGGTGCTGCTTCACTCAGGTCTGAACTCTACCACTGATCTAATTTAATGTGTTAGCGTTAGCATTAGCACAGACTGGTGCTGTTTCACTGAGGTCTGAACTCTACCACTGATCTAGTTTTACAACTGAAGACACAAAATTATATTAGGCGCAGACAATTTATGAACATTCCAGGAAGCCTATTTTTCGCAAGCAGTTTTAAGCAACAGGTTAGATTAGACGTTCTCTGAATACTTTTTAATTTAGTCATTCATTCATTTTTATCCAGAACTCTAAACATAATGAATACATGTTTAGGTTTTAATTTAATATAATTGATCCACTGACATGAAACATGAGTTGTTGTCACACCAGTGTGAAGTTTACCTGTGTTTGGTGTGCGAGGACCAGCCGGAGAACCTGGTCTTTTCCGTAACACAGGAAGCTGTGAGTGTACAGGTTGTAGTCGTTTCCATAAAGCCGGAAGGTCACGGAGTTGGTGGGCGACTGTGAACCGTCAAAGCTGTCTGATATGAAGCTGATCTGGGTGGACGCCCCCCCAAGGTCCAGAGCCCCTGTGGTTTCTAGACCCTGCAGCACAAACACTGACGTTAATGGAAAACTGTGACAGCTTTGATTTTTAATCCTGTAATTTGACTAGAACTGTGAGGAGAGAAAATAGCTGCAGAAATGGATGTAGTTTACAGCTGTATGATGTTAGAAAAAAAACTGATATTGTGATTTTTATTTATTTTTAACCCTGCGACATATATTGCAATATGAAAAAACTGTTCAGTAGTAAATAACAGCTGTGTGGGGTCGACACTGAACATACGTTTGACTGTCATCCTTCTGTAACTGAAATAATTAAATAGAATTAATGAATAAGTAAATAGAAATAAAAAAAATAAGTGGGTATGTAAATAAAAGCGACATAAAATAAATAAATGAATAATAAAATTAAATACATTAATAAATAAATAAATGAGACAAATAAATACAATAATTGCAGGACGTGCGCAGAACCCTCAGGCTCCCAGACCTCTGGTAGAGGACCCGAGTCTGAAGGAGACACCGCCCAGGTGGGGACACAGGGACATTTACACACACACACACATATATATATATATATATATATATATATATATATATATATATATATATATGTATATATATATATATATATATATATATATATATATATATATATATATATATATATATATATATATATATATATATATATATATATATATATATATATATATGTATGTATGTGTGTGTATATATGTATGTGTGTGTGTGTGTGTGTGGAAGACTGAATCATTAGTTTTGCTGCAGCTGTAGTGTCTTCCAGAGGACAACAGGTCCAACAGGTGGACACTGGGTGTGTTCTGTCTTTGCTCTGCTGGGACAGTGTGCTTTGTAGACCACCCAGAGCAACCCCCTGACCCTTGACCCCTACCTCACCTGGCTGAGTCGGTCGTCCAGGTAGTTGACGGTGACCCATCCAAACGCTCCTTCCTCTTGTCCACTGAGGATTCTGGCGCCTTGGAAGGAAAAAGGCGTCTTCTGCAGAGCGTCCCCCACCGCCTGGAACACCTGCTCTGAGGCTGAACTGTCCTCGATACTGAACACACACACACACACACACACACACACACACACACACACACACACACACACACTCATTTACATGTGTCATGAGGGCCACGTTTGTAATTAAATATCCATTGTGTCGTGAGTATAAACTGTCTTTTCTTTTCTTTTTAAACGAAATAAAAATAATTATTTAAATTTTTTTTCCATTGAATTAAATAAAGCTAAAAATGAACGAATAAATGCAATAACTAGAAAAGCACTCTGAGAGCGCAGACCTCCGCCAAGGTAGACCCCACCCCCACCCCGATCACCCCCAAAATGACATCAGTTCTTCCTGTTCACATTCCCAACATATCCTGAAAATTTCATCAAAATCCGTCCAAGTTATCTTGAACACAAACGGATAAACGTCGGCAAACGTCGTTGGTGGAGGTAACAATTATTGAAATGAAATATATAAAAATGAATAAATAAATAATGATAAATAATTTATTATTTATATTAAAAAATAAATACAAATCAATGAAAAAATGCAAAAACAATAATTTAAAAGTAAATAAATACAATAAATGGCATTACTTAAAAATAATAAATAAAATACCTTTCTTGGTTTTAAAATAAAAATATGAACACTTTACAAATGTTTCCCTCATGCTTAATGGGGACTTCGGGAAAAAAAGAAGTTAATGTTTTTGCAGGGCCACATCATTTCTGTTTTACTAGTGGGGATTTTAGTTTATATTTAACCCTCATGGGGACCTGAATTTTGGTCCCTTAGTGTCAGAAGTCCCCATCGTGTGACTGTGTAAACATATCCATGTCCCCATAAAGATAGGAATACAAACACACAGATTGATTAGAAGTGTTAACATCCATCATTCACTCTAACTACAGTAGTGTATATATCAGAAGCTGTGTGTGTCATTTATATAATGAATGAGTCTAACATTATGCAGCTGCACTGGAGTAAATAATGAAACCACTGACACGTCCACTGTTCTGAGACCAGTACAGAGATGGACAAACCACGTACAAGTACTTCATTACTGTACTTTTTTAGGTATCTGTATTTACTGGACTATTTATTTTTCTGCCAACTTTTTACTTTTACTCCCTACATTTGTTCATAAATATTTGTACTTTATACTCTTTACATTTACATAAATATATGTACTTTATACTCTTTACATTTATATAAATATATGTACTTTATACTCTTTACATTTATATAAATATTTGTACTTTATACTCTTTACATTTACATAAATATATGTACTTTATACTCTTTACATTTACATAAATATATGTACTTTATACTCTTTACATTTATATAAATATATGTACTTTATACTCTTTACATTTATATAAATATATGTACTTTATACTCTTTACATTTATATAAATATATGTACTTTATACTCTTTACATTTATATAAATATATGTACTTTATACTCTTTACATTTATATAAATATATGTACTTTATACTCTTTACATTTATATAAATATATGTACTTTATACTCTTTACATTTATATAAATATATGTACTTTATACTCTTTACATTTACATAAATATATGTACTTTATACTCTTTACATTTATATAAATATTTGTACTTTATACTCTTTACATTTATATAAATATATGTACTTTATACTCTTTACATTTATATAAATATATGTACTTTATACTCTTTACATTTATATAAATATATGTACTTTATACTCTTTACATTTATATAAATATATGTACTTTATACTCTTTACATTTATATAAATATATGTACTTTATACTCTTTACATTTACATAAATATATGTACTTTATACTCTTTACATTTATATAAATATTTGTACTTTATACTCTTTACATTTATATAAATATATGTACTTTATACTCTTTACATTTATATAAATATATGTACTTTATACTCTTTACATTTATATAAATATTTGTACTTTATACTCTTTACATTTACATAAATATATGTACTTTATACTCTTTACATTTATATAAATATATGTACTTTATACTCTTTACATTTATATAAATATATGTACTTTATACTCTTTACATTTATATAAATATATGTACTTTATACTCTTTACATTTATATAAATATATGTACTTTATACTCTTTACATTTATATAAATATATGTACTTTATACTCTTTACATTTATATAAATATATGTACTTTATACTCTTTACATTTATATAAATATATGTACTTTATACTCTTTACATTTATATAAATATATGTACTTTATACTCTTTACATTTATATAAATATATGTACTTTATACTCTTTACATTTATATAAATATATGTACTTTATACTCTTTACATTTATATAAATATATGTACTTTATACTCTTTACATTTATATAAATATATGTACTTTATGTAGTTTATATTCTTTACATTCTCAGAATAGACTCATTACTTTTTCAAAGTAAACAGATGTGTAGAAACAGTAAAAAAAAAAAAATCACTTCAGAAGGAAAATCAGTGCAGAAAACTGTGACTTTAGGTCATATTTATGAATGTTTATTTCAATTGTGCCATTTTATTTTAGATATTTATGCAAAAATGTAGGGAGTAAAAGTAAAAAAGTTTTCAGAAAAACAAGCACTCCAGTGACCTACCAAAAATCTACTAGAGTTCAGTAACACAGTACTTGTACACAGTTAGTTCCCAGCTGTAGTTGTGGTGTGTGTACTACAGCATACTTTAACAGTCTCATTCCAGCCGTGGCCCCCAGGTACAGGGGGGTCTCCTGGTGACGGTCTCTGGGGACTTGCTGCTCCGCCTCCTGCATGCAGGCGCTCAGAGACTCCCCTGCCTTCACCGGGTCTGAGGCGTAACTGGAGATACCTGGACCTGAACGACAGAGCAAACAGTGCTTTACAAAGACTGGAAACATGTGCACGTTTAGTTTGTTTATACTTCAGGCAAAAAGTAGAGTTTTCATGGATATGCAAATAAATGTCTCATTTTGAACACATGCCGTTTGGAAAAGAAAAATATTTTATTTTAGGGTCTGTTCACACGAGGACGATTGCAGCTAAAAATGACAAAATATTAGCCTAGCAGTGCTATCCTAGCCTAGCCTAGCCTAGCCTAGCCTAGCCTAGCCTAGCCTAGCAGTGCTATCTCTATTCATTCCATGTATGGGTCTAGTGGTGCTTCATAGTCAGAGGAGGCGGGGCTAAAAGGTTGTCTTTCAAATCCTCTGTATGCAATAGGACGGTACTACAACCAATCAGTGTAATCTTTAGGATGACGTAGTTAGAGCGCCTGAAGTTCAGAGAAAGTTAGGAATGACTAAACAAAATGGTGGATTATGGAGCTGAACGACTGTTGTCGCTTCTGTAAAAAGAATTTAAAGATTGTTGACGTTTTCTCACATTCTTCACTCATCTGTGATAAAAGGAAATCTACACCTGTTGTTGTTCTTCTTCTATGGTTGTTTACACTTGTTTCTCTACCAATCATTCACCTTATTCATCTGGAGGCCATATTTACACTTGAGGGGTACAGACGTTAAACAGCAGTGAGACACTATTGTTGTTGTGAAAGTGTTGTGTGAAGCAAAAAGTGTCGTGTAGCCCTCAACGTCTGTAGAACATTCCGGGTGAATAAGGCCCATGACAGCGTCACTTTGTTAGTCCCGCCCTCTGACTCTATACTTCACTGTGATTGGTTGACCAGTTTCAGGGAAATCTAGACAAAAGTTACATTGAGTGAAACTAGACTACTACGATAGAACATTAGATTTACTGAAGCTAGGAGGAGCTAGTGTGGCTAGGCTACTACGATAGAACATTAGATTTACTGAAGCTAGGAGGAGCTAGTGTGGCTAGGCTACTACGATAGGACATTAGATTTACTGATGCTAGGAGGAGCTAGTGTGGCTAGGCTACTACGATAGAACATTAGATTTACTGAAGCTAGGAGGAGCTAGTGTGGCTAGGCTACTACGATAGGACATTAGATTTACTGAAGCTAGGAGGAGTTAGTGTGGCTAGGCTACTACGATAGAACATTAGATTTACTGATGCTAGGAGGAGCTAGTGTGGCTAGGCTACTACGATAGAACATTAGATTTACTGATGCTAGGAGGAGCTAGTGTGGCTAGGCTACTACGATAGAACATTAGATTTACTGAAGCTAGGAGGAGCTAGTGTGGCTAGGCTACTACGATAGGACATTAGATTTACTGATGCTAGGAGGAGCTAGTGTGGCTAGGCTACTACGATAGGACATTAGATTTACTGATGCTAGGAGGAGCTAGCGTGGCTAGGCTACTACGATAGAACATTAGATTTACTGAAGCTAGGAGGAGCTAGTGTGGCTAGGCTACTACGATAGAACATTAGATTTACTGATGCTAGGAGGAGATAGTGTGGCTAGGCTACTACGATAGGACATTAGATTTACTGATGCTAGGAGGAGCTAGTGTGGCTAGGCTACTACGATAGGACATTAGATTTACTGATGCTAGGAGGAGCTAGTGTGGCTAGGCTACTACGATAGAACATTAGATTTACTGAAGCTAGGAGGAGCTAGTGTGGCTAGGCTACTACGATAGGACATTAGATTTACTGATGCTAGGAGGAGCTAGTGTGGCTAGGCTACTACGATAGGACATTAGATTTACTGATGCTAGGAGGAGCTAGCGTGGCTAGGCTACTACGATAGAACATTAGATTTACTGAAGCTAGGAGGAGCTAGTGTGGCTAGGCTACTACGATAGAACATTAGATTTACTGATGCTAGGAGGAGCTAGTGTGGCTAGGCTACTACGATAGAACATTAGATTTACTGAAGCTAGGAGGAGCTAGTGTGGCTAGGCTACTACAATAGAACATTATATTTACTGATGCTAGGAGGAGCTAGCGTGGCTAGGCTAATCAACTCTCCTTTTAACTATTTACGCATTGGAGTAATAATTTATTTCACTAATTTAATTAAATTGTTTCATTTTTATTTGTTTTTATAGTTTTTTGGTATTTTTATAATTTTCATCTACAGCAGCACATGCAGAGGAGGAGGATGATGATGATGATGATGATGATGATGATGATGATGTAAACGTGTAGAAAACAGCAGAAGCCTGTGTGTCCTACTGTAGTGTGTATTCAGCATAAGTTGAATAATTCAGTGTGTGACATATGTTCAGAAGCTGAACATTTATGATATGAACATCACTTTAGCTTTAGCTCCAACATCTGATCAATAAGGAATGACATGACACTCCTGCTTCATTAAATAAGGATGAGCTGGATTCTTCTGGGTTTTTAACCTAGAGGACCTGCAACTATTACGATTTTTGTCTATTTGTGTTTATTTTATTCTGCTTTTAGATCTATTCTTATTTTCCTTTTTTTAAAATAAAAAAATCTATATATTTGATTGTTTTCCTCTATTTTTCATATTGTTTTTAATGCATGTTGTTGCACTGGGTATTCTATTCTATGATTTTCTATTTTATACTAGTGTCGTTATTCATCTCACCCAACATTGGTTATTTTAGGGAGTTTTTTCATATATTAGGAGCATTAAGTGAAGTCAAAATCATGAGATAAAAAGTCAAAATTATTAGATAAAACATGAAAATTATGAGATAAAATGGCAAAACAATGCGATAAATCTAAATTATTAGGTAAAAAGTAAAAATGAGGAGATAAAAGGTTAAAACTCCAAACCACTAAGCACAGCCAGAATGAATCCATATATGAGGTGCAGGGTTAGGGGTAGTACTGGGGAGCTTGGAACTATCAGAGCTTTTATATGTAAAGTACGACTCTACTTATGAAAAATTCACCTTATGAAACCACTTGTCAAATAAAGTCATTTCATAAATTGAGTTTCCAGCGTATATTTAATGTTTCCTCTTTGTCTTTGTATCTGCTCTAGTGTTAGAAAACCATCTGAAGCTTTTCATCATCACATCTGAACTTTAGAAAATCCTTCCTCACTGCACCTTTGCTTCTTTTCCCCAGTTAATTTAGCGTGTGCTCCATAAAGATGAGCTCGTTCGTCTTCCTGACAGATTTAATGTGACTGATCTAGAGGTGAAACCATAAACAGCTGATTATTCTGGGACACATTACAGCCATCAATCCAGCAGTGGTTTCTGCTGACTGAGCAGGAACTTCATTAGAGCTGATTTACAGAATACTTTTTATTATCAACAGCAAAAAAATACATTTATTCTTCTTAGTATGTTGTAATTAAAGTGGATTTAATTTTGGAGAAATGTTCATCACAAACCTTGACCTTTAATGTTGAGACATAACGAGTCTAATAAAAGTGGAACTGAACCATTGATTAAATTAGTCTAAATAATTTTAGTGCGTTTAGTAAATGATTCCATAAAGTTGTGTAAAAACATGTGGGACTGACAGGAAACATCAGCTGTTGGAGGAGTTTTAGAAATGAACCAGGACATTTGTATTTGTACTGAATGAACCCAAAGCAAACAGGCTGCAGCGGTCGCATTAGAAGCAGTAGATGGCTTTTATAAACAGCCCCAGTAATGGACTGGACTGCAGAGTAAAAAACTACATCCAACGACTTAAGAGCAGAAGCAAAAACACGTCAATAAATCACATGATCAATTGTCATCAATCAATCAATGGATTTTTGCTTCAGCAGTGTTTCTGCTACAGGCCATGAAACAGCTGAGTCCATTTCAACACAGGAAACCAATGTTCAATATATACTATTGGATGTCATTTATTCAGACACACATGTACTCTTATAATGAAAGTTATTGATCTATTTATAGTTGAAGTTGTGGCTCTGATCGTTCCTTCTTCTACTAAACATTTATGCTAGAGCTTTTCAGATCAATACATGGAGCTTGTGCATTTAAAAGGATGTATAAAACAGTATAATAAAAAATACAGAACATCTGAATAAATTAATATTCAGTGGGAGGATGAATAACATAAGATTTTATTGTGAAAAATTAAAAGAAACTATCATGATTAGGAGAAATTATATTAAATACCATATTTGTAATAAATATAAAGTGAATATAAATAAACTTATAGTTGATTATATAAATTAGATTGTGTGAGGTGATTTATAAAACAATGTGTATATAAATGATTGTAGATGTTTTGTGTAAAAGATAAATACAAGGCTTTTTCTTCTCAGTAACAAAATAAAACAAGTCCTTGCACTTAAATTGTCAATTTGTATTGAATCAAATTTAACAAAATTGGTTTGAATAGTGTCCAATCATTTACAATTTTTTTATGAATCGCCCTGAATTGGATTATAGTCTGTGAATTGACACCCCTAGTAAATAGTGACCTAAATAACAAGCATTTGGGGCATGTGGGTGATGCTCATTGGCTGACATCATTTAATGAAGGCTATTGTGCATAGTGTTGGGCCGTCCTCGTTAAGGTTACGCTGTACAAAATTCCTGGTGAAAACCATGAAATAGATATAAAAAGTGAAAGAATGATTACGAAATAAACTGAAGTGAACTAAACTGAGCTTCCAGAGCACTAAGTACAAACTGCAGAATGTCCACGGCTACTATATTGTATCGTCTGCATAGAGGCGTAGGTCACAGTCATGGGAGTGGGCCACGGCAACAGCCAAATGTGAGCTGATCTGGTCTCCCAAGGTGAAAAAAAATACTGTTTTGAGAAGAAACACATTTTATTTTGTTGACCCCAGGAAACCTGCCGGGACTACTTTGGCTTTGACCAAAACCGGACCAGAACTGGGCTCACAGGACACTGTGGGGGGGTAAGTCAGTGTGGGTGCACCAGAGTAAAGGGGCGGAGTCAGTGTGGGTGCACCAGAGTAAAGGGGCGGAGTCAGTGTGGGTGCACCAGAGAAAAGGGGAGGGGTCAGAAGAGAGGGGCGGAGTCAGTGTGGGTGCACCAGAGAAAAGGGGAGGGGTCAGAAGAGAGGGGCGGAGTCAGTGTGGGTGCACCAGAGTAAAGGGGCGGAGTCAGTGTGTGTGCACCAGAGTAAAGGAGCGGAGTCAGTGTGGGTGCATCAGAGTAAAGGGGCGGAGTCAGTGTGGGTGCACCAGAGTAAAGGGGCGGAGTCAGTGTGTGTGCACCAGAGTAAAGGGGCGGAGTCAGTGTGTGTGCACCAGAGTAAAGGGGCGGAGTCAGTGTGTGTGCACCAGAGTAAAGGGGCGGAGTCAGTGTGGGTGCACCAGAGTAAAGACACTGATGACAAACACATTCATCTGAAAAATACTGAACTGTCCCTTTAAATAACATTAGTCGACATCTGGTTTGACTTTTTAGCCCATTGTTGTGTTTTTAGGACCAGTTTAATGGAAGCACACCTTCATATTTACTCTTTTTTTTCTATTTGGACAGAGAGGAGAGTGCTGCAAAAGGAAAGTGAACATCAATAATACGTCACCTTGTTCACACACTCTAGTCGTACTATTTGCATCAGTACGTCTCCAGTTGATTACACTTGAATGTTAGAGCTTAGTGTGTGTGCATGAGGCGTATTGTGCAGCATACCTTTGACTTTACAGGAATGAGTCTGTTCAACCCTGCCTGTGTTGTTATCCTTCTCTGCTGGCCACTCATAGATATACAGAGCTGTGTGGGAGGAGCCAGCGTCCAGTACGATCCCATACTGGAGCACAGATAGAGCACAAGAAAGGCAGAATTAGGAGATTAAAAAGTCAATATCAGGAGATAAATCCTTACATATGAGATAAGAAATACATAATTATGAGAGAAAAAGTCCAAATTAGGAGATAGTCATAAATATGACATAAGAAATACATAATTATGAGGAAAAAAAAGTCATAATTATGAAATAAGTCATAATTTTTCTCCTCCACTGATTTTCCCTCTGAAGTCATTTATTTACATACTGTCATATCTGTTTAGTTTGAAAATATTTAGATTATATTTATATAAATGTAAAGAGTATAAAGTACATATATTTATATAAATGTAAAGAGTATAAAGTACAGATATTTATATAAATGTAAAGAGTATAAAGTACATATATTTATATAAATGTAAAGAGTATAAAGTACATATATTTATATAAATGTAAAGAGTATAAAGTACATATATTTATATAAATGTAAAGAGTATAAAGTACATATATTTATATAAATGTAAAGAGTATAAAGTACATATATTTATATAAATGTAAAGAGTATAAAGTACATATATTTATATAAATGTAAAGAGTATAAAGTACATATATTTATATAAATGTAAAGAGTATAAAGTACATATATTTATATAAATGTAAAGAGTATAAAGTACATATATTTATATAAATGTAAAGAGTATAAAGTACATATATTTATATAAATGTAAAGAGTATAAAGTACATATATTTATATAAATGTAAAGAGTATAAAGTACATATATTTATATAAATGTAAAGAGTATAAAGTACATATATTTATATAAATGTAAAGAGTATAAAGTACATATATTTATATAAATGTAAAGAGTATAAAGTACATATATTTATATAAGGTGCAGATATTTAAATAAATGTAAGTAGTAAAAGTCCAAAGTTGGCAGAAAACTAAATACTAAAGTTAAGTACAGATATGTAAAACCAAATGTACTTGTGTACTTAAATACTTGTGGTGTGTAATAGGATCCAGTACAGACAGAACTGTGAGTGTAAATGTTTTCAGGTCAGAGTTTGAACAATCAAAGCGTCCTTATATGGAGCTGAAGCACTAGAACAGGTTAAAGTTGAGTTAAACTACACTCCATATTAGGACAAAGATCATCATGAAACAGCGAACTCCCACTCTGACTTTTTTGTTCTTTCTACTACCTGCTACTGTACCTTGTACTTTTGGTGGAGGGGCTTGTTCTGCAGAACGGCGACCGTCACCAGGGCAACAATCGCTATGACAGCAATCACAGTGATGATGATGGTCACGGGCGTGTGCCAGGGGTTCCTCTCTTTCATCTCTGAGAGCGGGGGCGGAAAGACAGACAGACAAACAGGAAGGAGAGACGAGAGGGTAGAGAGAGGGGGGAAGCAGAGTGTGTGTGTTATCCAGGGTGAGGGTCCAGATGTGTGTGATGTCACAGTGTGTGTGTATGTGAGAGAGAAGCCCTCCCTGGGTGAGGGAGGGGGTGAGGGGAGTGTTTAATTGTGTTGTTGTGTTACCCAGGACTACACATGTGTTTGTGTGAAGTACAGCCAAAGCGTCCAGTGATCCTGAGGGCAGAGTGACGGGTCTGCCATCCCAGAATGTTCCAGAATGTTTGGAAATGATTAAAAAAGCAAAGATGTGTGTGTGTGACCTGGACTATAGAGTGAACAGGCCACCTGGTTAACACACACACACACGCACACACACACACACGCACACACACACGCACACACACACACACACACACGCACACACACACAGACAGACACACACACACACACACTCTCTCTCTCTCTCTCTCTCTCTCACACACACACAGATACACGTTTACATGTCTCACAAGGACCAAGTTTGTAATCAAGTAAATGTTAAATGTTCTTCACTTCTACAGTTTTTCCACCTTCATGATTCAAAGCTCTTTACATTAGCCTCACATTCACCCATTCACACACACTCATACACCAGTAGGTTCTAAGGTTCTGTCAGTCCGACTGGGACACTAAGGGTTCAGTGTCTTTGTCCAAGGACACTTGGACATGTGGACACTTGGACATGTGGACAGCCAGAGCCGGGACACAAACCGCCAACCCTTCAGTCTTTGGACAACCCGCTCTCCTCCTTCAACTTTCAGTCGCTCTAACTACGTCATCCTAAAGATTACGCTGATTGGTTGTAGTACCGTCCTATTGCATACAGAGGATTTGAAAGACAACCTTTTAGCCCCGCCTCCTCTGACTATGAAGCACCACTAGACCCATATATAGAATGAATAGAGATAGCACTGCTAGGCTAGGCTAGGCTAGGCTAGGCTAGGCTAGCACTGCTAGGGTAGTAAAAAATAAATAGCTAAAATGAATTAATTTTTAAAAAGTATACAAATAAAATAAATAAAAGTAGTTGTAGGACCTGTGATGTGACTCTTGTTCACACATACATGTGATGTCGATGCTCATACAATATATTGTCAGCTCTGTTTTCCAGAACATTCTTCTCCTTACACTTGTTGCTGATAAAGCAGTTTGAAGCATCAGGTCAAAATCTAGTGATGCACCTACAGTGAACTGTCCCACCCTCACCACTGAGCTTCTGTTTTTATTTCAGTTAAGAAAATGTCTGTTCTTAAATGAAACTGTCTGTCTGTCTGTCTGTCTGTCTGTCTGTCTGTCTGTCTGTCTGTCTGTCTGTCTGTCACTCTCCAAAACTCTTTAAAAACCCTGGATATATTTGAGTGTGTAGGTAACTTAAGTGTTCCTATTCCCTCTTTAAAAGTACAGTTTCCACATGAATGTTCATGAAACCAGATCTCACTGTCATTCATCTGTCCTGTCTGTCAGACAAACAGTCTGTAAACACATGACAGCTGGAAACGCAGACCACCTTTCACTTCCTCGTCCAAACCAATCTGACGCTAACGTATGGTGCACGATCTAACAGCACAAACACAACAACCACAGCTGCGACATAATAACCCTTTAATACCTGACGATGGAAAAGCATTTAAACACAGAAACAGAGAGAGAGAGAGAGAGAAAGAGAGAGAGAGAGAGAGAAAGAGAGAGAGAGAGAGAGAGAGAAAGAAAGAGAGA
>CM035801.1:40959104-40981604 GCA_020466265.1 Siphamia tubifer | reverse complement strand
TCTCAGTGTGGGAGGAGGGAAGGGAAGTGGGGACTCCCTTGTTTAGTTGTTTTTTATTGCAGGCAGCCTGTGATGTCATCTGTGTGACGGATCGGAATCCCCTGCTTTCCTGTGTGTGTGTGTGTGTGTGTGTGTGTGTGTGTGTGCACATAAAGACTAAGGATTTGTGGAGACGTTCGTGTGTTTCCAAGTGTGCAGATCCAAACATGACCTGCCTGTAAATTCCCTCTGTCCTTTCACACACTCATTTTGTCGGCTTTTCTTTTCCAGCTTTTTCCATCAATACAAAATTAAACTCAGCAGGAGGAGGAAGTACTCACATCCTATACTACAGACAAAACTACAGACAATACTACTGACAAAACTACTGACAATACTACGTATATATATATATACATATATATATATATATATCTGTCTAAATGGGTCGTATCTGATGACCTTGAAAATATGAAAAGCTTTTTGACACCAGTTATTTCCATGTATTGATGCAGTGGTAGTAAATATTAGATTATAGTATTAGATTTAGATCAGTCGATGTGTTTAGTGGGTGATGGATGTTTGGGTTTTTATTGGTTAAAAATACCTGTTGGTCTGTACACAGACCCAAACCCACACACTCAGCCTTCATAAAATATCCTGTCATTGTTTGAACACGTCTTTTGTCATTTCCACTCTTGTCTGAAGTTTAAAAAGCAAAGTTCAAAGTTCTCCTGGTTTTATTTCCAAACATGACTCAGACTTTAGTAAATGTTTACAGACTGAAAACAAAAAGATAATTATTATGAACATGTGTCGTCCAGCCTTTACAAAAGTCTGTGCTGTGGTTCTGGTTCTGGTTCTGGCTGAACTGAAGAACCATGGATTTATTCTTAGTGTGGTCTAGGATCAGAGCAAAACCTGTTTCCTGATACTTCCATTCAAGCTGTAGTCCTCAGATAAGATATTCCTTTATTTGTCCCACTAGACCCCACATGGACAAACCATTCCTGAAAGGCTGCTGTGGCTGCAGGCTTTTGTTCCAAACAGTTTGACACCAGTCTGGTGTTCTGCTGCTTGGCCCTTCACGAATGGTTTGTCCATGCCTGCACTAGGGGAAATAATTAGATTTATAATTATAATAAATAATAATATAAATAATAATAATCATTTATAATAATCAGATTATTATGAGAAAATAATAAAATGAATATGATGAATTAGGTTTTTATAAAATAAATCTCACCCCTATTTTGTGCCAATCTCCAGTTTCTATGACAACCTTTTCTTGTCTGTCACCTTTGACCTCCAGAGATCTGAAAAACTATTGGTCGTAGGTGATAAAAACAAATATGACAATTGTAGAAATGTTCATTCTGCATCGTTTGGTACCAATACTGTAGATGTCACCATGAAATGACATGAACATATACATAGAGCTAATGTGCATCAGATACAATGATCCATTTGAGTAAAGGTCAAAGGTCTAAATCACATTATGGGTTATAATCAGGACTCTAAATTAACTTTTTTCATCACCAGCCAATGTGGCTAGTAGATTTTTTATCTTACTAGCCAATCAGAAATTCAACTAGCCATTTTTTCCCCTCCCCTGACAAACACCTTCAGATTTCTTTAAATTATTTTATTTAACCTTTTTTTCTTGAAATAATTCATTTCTTTAAACATATGATCACTTTTTTTTTTTACATTTTCACATTTAACTCTTAAAACTTCTTGCTTTTACATTTTCTCACCTATATTACAATTTATACAATACATAGACTCACATCTTGTTGCTCTTACATTTTCTCATTTGGTTCCATATCATTTCTTTAAACATATGATCACTTTTCTTTAACATTTTCACATTTAACTCCTAACTTTACTTTTTTATCTCCACTGTCTCCATTAAATATCTGTAAACATACACTCACATTACATCTTGTTGTTATAAACTTTCTTAAACCATGGACTCACTGTCTCATTTCTTTAACCTATTTGTGGACTCACCAACTGACCAAAGATGGCACCAAATATGGGCCCGTTATGACCAATTCATTTGGGTTTATTAACAATCCTGTGAAACACACAAGTATCCCTACAGCCTGGAGCACTTTTTCACGCGTTACAGGGCGCGTTCTGTAATACGTGAAAGCGCTCCAGGCTGTAGGGATACTTGGCGCCCCATAGAGGATTGCTACAACCGGGTCTGCACTCGCCACCAGCCAAAGTGGCTAGTAAGTGGTTTTTTTTAACCGCCAAAATGGATTTTCAGGTGTTAATTTAGAGCCCTGGTTCTAACTCCAGAACAGAGGGTCACAGAACTTTCAGATTGGTACCAAATGATGCAGAATGAAGATTTATACAATTCTCAAAATTGGTGTTATCATCTACGACCAATAGTTTTTCAGATCTCTGGAGGTCAAAGGTGACATGTGTCCAAATTAACTTGTGTAACACTGTGTCAAACATAAACATATCACACTATAACTTAATCAATACTGGATATATTATCATAATATTACACACACTGACACATATATACATATAACCAAATTATTAATATTGCAAAAGGTCAAAGGTCAAGGTTGCATGTCGTGGATAGGTCAAAATCACATTATTGGCTCTAATTCAAGAACACGTTGTCATAGAAACTGGAGATTGACACAAAATAGGGGCGGGGCTAAACATTCTGTGAATACTAGTTGAGTTACTGTATAGCATGATATGTCTTTGTGGACACACACACACACAAACACACAAACACACAAACACACACACACACACACACACACAAACACACAAACACACACAAACACACACACACAAACACACAAACACACACACACACACAAACACACACAAACACACACACACAAACACACACAAACACACACACAAACACACACAAACACACACACACACAAGATGATTAAAATCATCTTAAAAATGACTAGATGCTTCCCACATAAATAATGACGTAGTTAACCATTTGTAAACTAAACCTATGGTTATTATTCATTCATTATAATACAAACTCCAGTCACTACTTAACTTCACAAATCCTTCATTGATCCGTATGCACTTTTTTTTTTAATGGAATTCAAACCAGAGTCTTTTTTCCCACCAGGACATTTTCAAACTTTCTTTCACATGACACTTTTTAATGAATTCCATTTTTCTGTTGGTGTTTTCCATCTGTTTGTCTTCCTGTGCATGTTTATCACTCACATGTCTCTGTTGGAAAACATAATGGAATACAGATTTAGTCATAGTCTATGTGTAGAATTAAATTAAATGGCAGCAGATGGTGGAAATGCACTTTCATTTCATTTTATTTTCACTCAGGGTCATTTGATCTAATATTTAAAAAAATAAAATAAAAAAGGCTGATCTATTTGCTGGATGCTGATTGGTCAATAGGTTATACATCTTGCTTGGACAGGTGAAGTCAAATGGAAGATTAATATTAGGTCATTTTAACAAAAAAAATAATATGTTATAACATGTTTTAGTTTTTAATTTTTGTCATACGAGTTCTGCTTATGTGTACAACACTGACAAGTTTGGCTAGTAGCTGTTTAAGCTAGCTAGGTTAATATATAAACCAATGAAAATATGGGATTTTTTTATGTTAAATATTTTAAGGTTGAGGTTCAGAGGGTAATCGTCTTCATCATCATCATCATCATCATCATCATCATCATCATCATCATTGTAGAATTTTTTTTACCCCCTTTATGCTAGCTTCAGCTACTTTATTAGAAAAACTTTATTATCCCTGTCAGGGGCAAATATTTGTCCAGTCAGCAGAGAAGACGGCAATACAACACAAAAGCAAACATAAGCGTACAAGCCACGGATAATGGATTCCCCACCAGTTACTATCAGAAAAATATTCCCTGATGGGGCCAAACAACACCCCAACCCCGAAGGCAGAGGGGAATCCATCATCCCGCTTATTCTACAGTTATTCCACTTTATTCCTGCTACTACTCTAGTACAGGGGTTGTCAAACTTTTTTGGCCCAGGTCCCCCTTGGAGGGGTGACATTTTTCCATGTCCCCCCTCATCCTCACGATACTGAAAATGATAAAAAACCACTTCAACAATGATTATTATGAAACAATGATAACCTTTTTTAATAGTGCTTTTGTGCAAACCAGCCACATTTTCAGGTATTATAATATAAATGAACACTTCAGAAACAACAATTTTAAATAATTTTAAAATAATAAATGGAACAAAAGACACACAAAACCATGTGTGTGTGTGTGACAGACAGACAGACAGACAGACAGACAGACAGACAGCGGACCCCTAGGGGGACGTGGCGCATGTCCAGGGGGTACGCCAAATTATTCACGGTTTTGTTTTCGTTGTTTTTTTGCTGTTTTATTTTGAAATGCAGAAGTTTTATTTTGTAGCTCGCGGGTGGAAGTAACAGCGCTGTTTGACGCTAGCTTGACTAAATTGAGACGGAGCGAGTCACAGGCTATTTTTAGCCACCCTGCAGCGAACATGGATCGATTTTTGTGTCCGCCAAGTTCCTCAAGAAGTGGTAAAAGAAATGACAATGAAAATGACAATGACAAAAACAAACGCCCTAACCCTAAAAAGAGAAAGTACATTGATAGTTATATTGAGTTTGACAAGATCATCCCTCTCATTAAGTCTCTGTCTGTCTGTCTGTCTGTCTGTCTGTCTGTCTGTCTGTCTGTCTGCCTGTCTGTCTGTCTGTCTGTCTGTCTGTCACACACACACATGGTTTTGTGTGTCTTTTGTTCCGTTTATTATTTTAAAATTATTTAAATTGTTGTTTCTGAAGTGTTCATTTATATTATAATACCTGAAAATGTGGCTGGTTTGCACAAAAGCACTATTAAAAAAGGTTATCATTGTTTCATAATAATCATTGTTGAAGTGGTTTTTTATCATTTTCAGTATCGCCAGGATGAGGGGGGACATGGAAAAATGTCACCCCTCCAAGGGGGACCTGGGCCAAAAAAGTTTGAGAACCCCTGGTTTAAAGGGTTAGGATCAAATGAAAGACTATGTGTGACTGTTCAGTGGTGAACAGTTGTGGAACACACCTTTACTGTCAGAGTGACGTCATACGGGGTCAAATATTGAAATGAACATATGTGAAAAACAGGACCAAGGATTTCTTTGAATTTTTAAAAATCTTCTCAGGCAGCGGTGGCCAAGTCTGGTCCTCCAGAGTCACAACTAACCTGATTCAAATGATCAATCTGTCATCAGCTCTGAAGGAGAATGACAATGACCGTCAGGTGTTGGAGCAGGAAACATCTAAAACATGACGGATAGTGGTACTGGAGGACCAGGGCTGGAACCACTGCTGTAAGGGATTATTAATGATCCATAAAATAAATGGTTAGTGAACACACAACACTAGTTTATTAATAAGTTCTGAACATCCAGATCCAAACCTTGGCAGATTTAATGTGTTAGCATTAGCATTAGCACAGACTAGTGCTGCTTCACTGAGGTCTGAACTATACCACTGATCTAGTTTAATGTGTTAGCGTTAGCATTAGCACAGACTGGTGCCGCTTCACTGAGGTCTGAACTCTACCACTGATCTAATTTAATGTGTTAGCGTTAGCATTAGCACAGACTGGTGCTGCTTCACTGAGGTCTGAACTCTACCACTGATCTAATTTAATGTGTTAGCGTTAGCATTAGCACAGACTGGTGCTGCTTCACTGAGGTCTGAACTCTACCACTGATCTAGTTTAATGTGTTAGCGTTAGCATTAGCACAGACTGGTGCTGCTTCACTGAGGTCTGAACTCTACCACTGATCTAATTTAATGTGTTAGCATTAGCATTAGCACAGACTGGTGCCGCTTCACTGAGGTCTGAACTCTACCACTGATCTAATTTAATGTGTTAGCGTTAGCATTAGCACAGACTGGTGCTGCTTCACTGAGGTCTGAACTCTACCACTGATCTAGTTTAATGTGTTAGCATTAGCATTAGCACAGACTGGTGCTGCTTCACTGAGGTCTGAACTCTACCACTGATCTAGTTTAATGTGTTAGCGTTAGCATTAGCACAGACTGGTGCTGCTTCACTGAGGTCTGAACTCTACCACTGATCTAGTTTAATGTGTTAGCGTTAGCATTAGCACAGACTGGTGCTGCTTCACTGAGGTCTGAACTCTACCACTGATCTAGTTTAATGTGTTAGCATTAGCATTAGCACAGACTGGTGCTGCTTCACTGAGGTCTGAACTCTACCACTGATCTAATTTAATGTGTTAGCATTAGCATTAGCACAGACTGGTGCTGCTTCACTGAGGTCTGAACTCTACCACTGATCTACTGTCCTATTTTATTCAGTGGCTGACACAGTTTGTGGACCTGTAGTGTGGTTTTGTTTGTAAGAATGTTCTGGTACTAGACTTTTTGCAGCCGCTGAGAGTTTGGAAAGCCAGTACGACATAGAAAAGTAGTTTTTAAGCATCAACCAAAGTTTGAAAAGAAACAATCAGGTCATGTGTTTACAATCATTTTCTCAGTTTATCAAAAGTTTTCAGCCATGTCACTTTAATTCTGATTAGACCAGTCTCTTATGTTTGAGGTTTTTACAGTTTTTTTTATTCTGATCGGTTTGTTATTTCAAGTCCTGGGTAAATATAACCACTGACGTCCACTCCTGCTGTTACTGCTGTTGTGTAACTGTGATTCTAACCTAGTTCACTGCTCGTAGCACTTTACTGGGTTGTTTGTAATAAGGTCTGTTAACTTTAATGATGTCTTATTTAGTCAGATGTTTACCAGAGAATTGAATGGTCATACTTATGTGTGATGTATATTCACTGTAGTAGAAGTGAAATAGGACATAAAAAAAGTCAGAATTATGAGATAAAAATTCAAAATGATACGGTAAGATACAATTTATGATTTTATTTTTTATTTTTTTATACTGTCACATTTGTCTAGTTTATTCTGAGAATGTAAAGAGTATAAAGTACAAATATTTATATAAATGTAAAGAGTATAAAGTACAAATATTTATATAAATGTAAAGAGTATAAAGTACATATATTTATATAAATGTAAAGAGTATAAAGTGCAGATATTTATAAAAAAATATCGTGCATAAAAGTAAAATGTTTCCAGTAAAATAAATACTCAAGTAAAGTACAGATACCTATAAACTATAGTTGAGTATAGTTGAGTACTTGTACTAAGTTACTTCCACATTTGCCAGGAAGTAGAAACAGTCAAAACACTCTACTGTAATTGAACATTTGCTGGGGTATATATAGCCATGCACATTACCAAGCTAACAATGCTACACATCAGATGGCTAACTCCATTTCATTAGTGTGACCAAAGACACAAACCACACAAAAATCCACGACAACAGAGCGAACAAATACACAAACTAATGAAATCACAGTTTACCGGTGGTGCTTCTGTCCTGATCAGACGATTCAACAAATTAGTACTGACTCCCACATGAACAGGACTGGAACCATGCTGCTTTGTAATCTGACTGCTCTATGTTCTGTCAATAAGTGAACCTCCCACTGATCAGCTGTGGTTCATTAGTATTGATCAGCTGTGGTTCATTAGTACTGATCAGCTGTGGTTCATTAGTATTGATCAGCTGTGGTTCATTAGTATTGATCAGCTGTGGTTCATTAGTATTGATCAGCTGTGGTTCATTAGTACTGATCAGCTGTGGTTCATTAGTATTGATCAGCTGTAGTTCATTAGTATTGATCAGCTGTGGTTCATTAGTATTGATCAGCTGTGGTTCATTAGTATTGATCAGCTGTGGTTCATTAGTACTGATCAGCTGTGGTTCATTAGTATTGATCAGCTATGGTTCATTAGTATTGATCAGCTGTAGTTCATTAGTATTGATCAGCTGTGGTTCATTAGTATTGATCAGCTGTGGTTCATTAGTATTGATCAGCTGTAGTTCATTAGTATTGATCAGCTGTAGTTCATTAGTATTGATCAGCTATGGTTCATTAGTATTGATCAGCTGTGGTTCATTAGTATTGATCAGCTGTGGTTCATTAGTATTGATCAGCTGTGGTTCATTAGTACTGATCAGCTGTGGTTCATTAGTATTGATTAGCTGTGGTTCATTAGTATTGATCAGCTGTGGTTCATTAGTATCGATCAGCTGTGGTTCATTAGTACTGATCAGCTGTGGTTCATTAGTATTGATCAGCTGTGGTTCATTAGTATTGATCAGCTATGGTTCATTAGTATTGATCAGCTGTGGTTCATTAGTATTGATCAGCTGTGGTTCATTAGTATTGATCAGCTGTGGTTCATTAGTACTGATCAGCTGTGGTTCATTAGTACTGATCAGCTGTGGTTCATTAGTATTGATCAGCTGTAGTTCATTAGTATTGATCAGCTGTGGTTCATTAGTATTGATCAGCTGTGGTTCATTAGTATTGATCAGCTGTGGTTCATTAGTACTGATCAGCTGTGGTTCATTAGTATTGATCAGCTGTAGTTCATTAGTATTGATCAGCTGTGGTTCATTAGTATTGATCAGCTGTGGTTCATTAGTATTGATCAGCTGTGGTTCATTAGTACTGATCAGCTGTGGTTCATTAGTATTGATCAGCTATGGTTCATTAGTATTGATCAGCTGTAGTTCATTAGTATTGATCAGCTGTGGTTCATTAGTATTGATCAGCTGTAGTTCATTAGTATTGATCAGCTGTAGTTCATTAGTATTGATCAGCTATGGTTCATTAGTATTGATCAGCTGTGGTTCATTAGTATTGATCAGCTGTGGTTCATTAGTATTGATCAGCTGTGGTTCATTAGTACTGATCAGCTGTGGTTCATTAGTATTGATTAGCTGTGGTTCATTAGTATTGATCAGCTGTGGTTCATTAGTATCGATCAGCTGTGGTTCATTAGTACTGATCAGCTGTGGTTCATTAGTATTGATCAGCTGTGGTTCATTAGTATTGATCAGCTATGGTTCATTAGTATTGATCAGCTGTGGTTCATTAGTATTGATCAGCTGTAGTTCATTAGTATTGATCAGCTGTAGTTCATTAGTATTGATCAGCTATGGTTCATTAGTATTGATCAGCTGTGGTTCATTAGTATTGATCAGCTGTGGTTCATTAGTATTGATCAGCTGTGGTTCATTAGTACTGATCAGCTGTGGTTCATTAGTATTGATTAGCTGTGGTTCATTAGTATTGATCAGCTGTGGTTCATTAGTATTGATCAGCTGTGGTTCATTAGTATTGATCAGCTGTTTTTCATTAGTATTGATCAGCTATGGTTCATTAGTATTGATCAGCTGTGGTTCATTAGTATTGATCAGCTGTGGTTCATTAGTATTGATCAGCTGTGGTTCATTAGTATTGATCAGCTGTGGTTCATTAGTACTGATCAGCTGTGGTTCAATAGTACTGATCAGCTGTTTTTCATTAGTATTGATCAGCTATGGTTCATTAGTATTGATCAGCTGTGGTTCATTAGTATTGATCAGCTGTGGTTCATTAGTACTGATCAGCTGTGGTTCATTAGTATTGATCAGCTGTGGTTCATTAGTATTGATCAGCTGTGGTTCATTAGTATTGATCAGCTGTAGTTCATTAGTACTGATCAGCTGTGGTTCATTAGTATTGATCAGCTGTAGTTCATTAGTACTGATCAGCTGTGGTTCAATAGTACTGATCAGCTGTTTTTCATTAGTATTGATCAGCTGTTTTTCATTAGTATTGATCAGCTGTGGTTCAATAGTACTGATCAGCTGTTTTTCATTAGTATTGATCAGCTGTAGTTCATTAGTATTGATCAGCTGTAGTTCATTAGTATTGATCAGCTGTGGTTCATTAGTATTGATCAGCTGTGGTTCATTAGTATTGATCAGCTGTAGTTCATTAGTATTGATCAGCTGTAGTTCATTAGTATTGATCAGCTGTAGTTCATTAGTACTGATCAGCTGTGGTTCATTAGTATTGATCAGCTGTGGTTCATTAGTATTGATCAGCTGTGGTACTGGAGTTTTTAGAGTAAATTAAAGTCTTTTCAGTTCACCTTATTGTCCAGAAAATATTTTAATCAAATCTCTCCGTAACATTTATCCTGTAGCAGAGTTTCTTAAGTAAATATTCATATTTGAGGTGGATCAAACTCCTTCTGTAATACTGTTGATCAAACACTGGATCATTTATTTTTGGGGTGTCCTGTATCTGAGTGTTTTTGGTCTAATTTCACAAAAAATAACTGTTGAATTATCCTTTGAATGACATCATTTCATTTTTTAAATGGATGATTTGGAATCTTCCTTATCAGACATTATTAATATAATTATAATTCTGTGTAAATGTTATATTCACTAAACCCTAACCCTCTTTCCCTGGTTATATTCATGACCTTTTTTTTCATGTTTCAAAAAATTGGAATTGAACAGAATTGCAGGAAAAATTGGACGACATGTATTATTTGAACCAAAGAACTTCCTTTTGTATCTCTGCTCTGTGTTTAAAGTGTTAATATATGTAGAGAGTGTGGAGCGAAGTGTCAGACACCACCTTTGTCTCATGTCAGAACATGTGTGATCACTTACTAACGATGACGACACACACATGAACACAAACACAATCATGACAACGCGTGTCCAGACAGAAAACAGAGGCTTTACCTGAGTTACAAATCACCACAAGATCACAGAGTTTATCCAGGAACTGTCAGACGCTCAGAAACATGACGCAATAGTCTCCACAAACACACGCTTTAGGATTCCTATCATTGGACTGAATGAACACAATACAAGTTTTACTTCCTCAAAACCAGGAAAAATAACTCGCTTACAAAATCCTGCTCCTTTCTCTGGACAGGGTTGGTTCTGGTCAATGTGGTGCCCTTGGCCAAAACTAGGCCAACACTAGGAGAACACTAGGCCAACACTAAGTGAACACTAGGTCAACACTAGGCCAACACTAGGAGAACACGAGGCCAACACTAGGAGAACACTAGGCCAACACTAAGTGAACACTAGGTCAACACTAGGCCAACACTAGGAGAACACTAGAGCAACACTAGGAGAACACTAGGCCAACACTAAGTGAACACGAGGCCAACACTAGGAGAACACTAGGCTAACACTAGGCCAACACTAGGAGAACACAAGGCCAACACTAGGAGAACACTAGGTCAACACTAAGTGAACACTAGGTCAACACTAGGCCAACACTAGGAGAACACTAGACCAACACTAGGAGAACACTAGGCCAACACTAAGTGAACACTAGGTCAACACTAGGAGAACACTAGGCTAACACTAGGTCAACACTAGGCCAACACAAGGAGAACACTAGGCCAACACTAGGTCAACACTAGGCCAACACTAGGAGAACACTAGGTCAACACTAAGTGAACACTAGGTCAACACTAGGCCAACACTAGGAGAACACTAGACCAACACTAGGAGAACACTAGGCCAACACTAAGTGAACACTAGGTCAACACTAGGAGAACACTAGGCCAACACTAGGTCAACACTAGGCCAACACAAGGAGAACACTAGGCCAACACTAGGTCAACACTAGGCCAACACTAGGAGAACACTAGACCAACACTAGGAGAACACTAGGCCAACACTAAGTGAACACTAGGTCAACACTAGGCCAACACTAGGAGAACACTAGGCCAACACTAGGAGAACACTAGGCCAACACTAAGTGAACACTAGGTCAACACTAGGAGAACACTAGGCTAACACTAGGTCAACACTAGGCCAACACAAGGAGAACACTAGGCCAACACTAGGTCAACACTAGGCCAACACTAGGAGAACACTAGGTCAACACTAAGTGAACACTAGGTCAACACTAGGCCAACACTAGGAGAACACTAGACCAACACTAGGTCAACACTAGGCCAACACTAGGAGAACACTAGGTCAACACTAAGTGAACACTAGGTCAACACTAGGCCAACACAAGGAGAACACTAGGCCAACACTAGGTCAACACTAGGCCAACACTAGGAGAACACTAGGTCAACACTAAGTGAACACTAGGTCAACACTAGGCCAACACTAGGAGAACACTAGACCAACACTAGGAGAACACTAGGCCAACACTAAGTGAACACTAGGTCAACACTAGGAGAACACTAGGCCAACACTAGGTCAACACTAGGCCAACACAAGGAGAACACTAGGCCAACACTAGGTCAACACTAGGCCAACACTAGGAGAACACTAGGCCAACACTAGGAGAACACTAGGCCAACACTAAGTGAACACTAGGTCAACACTAGGAGAACACTAGGCCAACACTAGGAGAACACTAGGCCAACTCCAGGAGAACACTAGGCCAACACTAGGAGAACACTAGGAGAACACGAGGCCAACACTAGGAGAACACAAGGCCAACACTAGGCCAACACCCCTCTTTCCTTTTAGTGTAATTGTAAATGATCATGTGTAAACATAGTGTCCTACATGTGATGGAGTACGTACTGAGTGTCCATGAATAATCAGTGTCAATGTTAACTTTAATGATTTATTTACTGTATTTTCACACTATAAGGTGAACTGGATTATAAGGAGCATTAAGTGAAGATAAACACTAACAATAACTATAAACATTGTTGAGTTGGAACATGGAACAAAACACACTCTGATTGTGATAAAACAAAATTTTAAATTATGCAAAAAAAGTCATTTATGTGATAAAAAAAATTTTAATTCTCCGTCACTAAAAACTCACAGATTTCATCCATATATTAGTTTCACTGTCAATAAATGAAAGTCTTTTCAGTTCAACTTATAGTCCAGTAAATACACTGACCCTGGTCTGAGTAGGACAAACACTGACCCTGGTCTGACTAGGACTAACACTGACCCTGGTCTGACTAGGACTAACACTGACCCTGGTCTGAGTAGGACCAACACTGACCCTGGTCTGAGTAGGACTAACACTGACCCTGGTCTGACTAGGACTAACACTGACCCTGGTCCGACTAGGACTAACCCTAACCCTGCCTCTGCAGATCTTCCTGCTCAATTGAAAATGGTTGTTGTTATATATTAATTCTCTGCATGATACTTGTTGTTTACTTAAAGGTCAACATCTATTAGGGGTGGGAGAAAAAACTTGATTCACATATGTATCAAGATTTTTTGTTTTATGATTTTGAAATCGATTTTTTTTTGTTCAAAAATGTGTTTTTTTTTCAGATTTAAATAATGATTATCTCCCAGAAGGAGGTATTTGTTCATTTATTAAATAGTGGTATAATGGTAGAGGTATAGCTTGCAGAGCATTGGACAATCGTGACAACCAGTCAACCATGATCCACTCATTCTATCTAAGTCAGTTGTTATTAAAAAATGATCAGAAGTTATTAGATCATTTTTAGCTCAGTAGATGCTTTTTCGTCATCTGTGCTTTTTAAGTCTTTGAGGGTTCAGTCATCTGAGAACATTCTATAACACTTCCATAACCTTGTTAAAATACCACCTACTCATTTTCTTCTCTCTTAAGATGTGTCTGATTTCATGGAGGACATTTTCTCTTCACTGGGTGTGTTTCCCTGCAGCTGTATTTATTACTGTTTTCATTTTGTACATTAACAAAACCAGGTGTAAACACCTCAGTGCAGATTTAGCTAAATGAGCATGTCTGTGTGTAGGAGTCACACCAGATTAATGCAAGAATCAAAGAGAAATGTGAAGTGAACTACAGAAAGAAATATTAGATAAAGGCTTAAAAACCCCTGAAAACTGTAAAGAAGGAAGTGGTGTCATTTGATGCACAGCTCTTCTGTCGGCTCTTCAATTAACAGAACATGTCGTATGTTATTGTAAAATACTACATGTGACTGGCAAACTTTAACCACCACCATGAAGAAGCAGTAGAGGATGGAAACAAATATATGGGACACATCTAGAGCCAAACAATCCCTGTTTAATTGACTAGTTTCAGATTCAATTGAGAATCCACAATTGGAAAAAAAAACCCCAAAAAACTAGTGTTCACAGAATGTCTAATCTTGTCCCTATTTTGTGTCAATCTCCAGTTTCTATGACAACTTGTTCTTGAACTAGAGGCAATAATGTGATTTTTGACCTTTCTGCGAAATGCGACCTTGACCTTTGACCTTTGCAATAATGATAATTTGGTTATATGTATAATACTAATAATAATAATAATAATAATAATAATAATAATAATAATAATAATAATCGAACCCACCCAATGTTGGGTTAGCTTAATGAAAGCCCTTCAGCACAGTATTTGGTCAGTATTAGGGTGACCAGATTTCCCTAGTCTGAATCTGGGACACATTTGTGGTTGACCATGCTCGTGCAAACACAAGTTTTTTTATGTAAAGGTGACATTTATTAATATCTCAGATGAGATTCATAATCTTAAATGGCATTTTGTTTGTCATTGTGTTTTAAAAACCACCATAAACCATGCCACGCCCTAACACCTGCTTCCCCCTGTTTTCAAATGCAGATTTTCCGCCTTTTTTTTTTTTTTTTTTTTTTACTTTTCGCTCAACTGATGCAGCAATTGGGTGAAAATACACAGTAGGTACTATGTAGACTAGAAACTAAATAAAACAAGCTAAGAGGAAAAGGCTGCAGCACCAGTGGTCAAAGCTTCTTCCTTCATTCATAATCAATTAGACCCTGTTTATTTGGAACTGACCTTTATTTGTCTAAATTTAAATGCACCAGCCTGTCACTGGATCTGGGCTATACTTTTATATATCGTAGATCCTCAATTAAAATGTAAAGAACAAATGATACATGGATTCTAAACACAGCCGTAAGCTTCTGTTTAGATTTCCACAGTGACTTAATGGATGTTTTTTTCTCCCTCCAGAAGGGGATAAGTGCCTTCCCTGCACCTGACAGATGGACCCCAGCACATCCATC
Source organism: Siphamia tubifer (assembly GCA_020466265.1). Taxonomy (NCBI): domain Eukaryota; kingdom Metazoa; phylum Chordata; class Actinopteri; order Kurtiformes; family Apogonidae; genus Siphamia; species Siphamia tubifer. The sequence goes on along the minus strand of CM035801.1, from coordinate 40,966,698 downwards.
ATTCTGCACAATAAGGCTCGTACGTCACCACCTGCTCTGCTCCGAAGGTAACATTTAAAGAACACACACACACTGTAAATGTTTCCATTTCCATGTTTTCCGACCCTCTGCACACACTAATGGAGCATAAGGGTTGAGGTCAAGTGGCCTGGGTACTTTAAGGAAAGTGGGAGTGGCTGAGTCATAACAGATGTCATGTGTTATTTCTTATTCGTCGGTCCATTTTCATAAACACACTGTGAATATTTGATATTTTCAAGTAAATACAAGAAATAATGTTTTGCTTTAATTACTTTACCTGCAGGGGAGTAAAGCACCAAGGGGAAAAAAGTCAATTTAGCATTAGCATTAGTATTAGTTTTGTTTAGATGAGTAGTGTTTGGCTCGCTCACCTATCCTACAGAAATAACAACAGCTTCATCCATAATGTGTTGACATGTTGAATCCAGGGGTGTCTTTTCTAACCCTGTAACATTCATTATTCAGATGAAGAATATTTTTAATAAAAAATATAATTGATAAATGAATTAGTCAAATCTCATCTCATCATCTGAACCCACTTTATCCTCATGAGGGTCACAGGGGTCACATGGGGTCACATGGGGTCACTGGCGGTCTAATCCAGCTACAATGGGTAAAGGTGGGGTACACCTGTGTGAGGAAAAAGCTAAATCCTCCATACTGTTTTAGCTAGCTAGCTAATCTGATGTTAGGCGATCCAGTCGTGATGCTGCGTGAGTCTATTGACTTGGGTGACCAATTAAATTAGTTCGGGGCGTGCTATATGTAAATAAATCTGTCACCACCCTAGGAAAAACAATCTTGCTACCCGAGCTGTTGTGTGCAGCACTTCTGGGTCACATAAATGCAAACAATTAAATATAAAAATCAAATTCAGTCAAGTGGCCCGTCATGATAGGTGTGCACAGATAGACACTAGGTGGTGCTAGAGCACTTTTGAAACTTTTATTCTTTTTAAATGATGATGATTATTAATAGTAACATTTTAGTGGGGACAATGTTGAAATTATCAAGTAGTTAACAGGGTGGTGCAGTAGTTAACAGGGTGGTGCAGTAGTTAACAGGGTGGTGCAGTAGTTAACAGGGTAGTGCAGTGGTTAACAGGGTGGTGCAGTAGTTAACAGGGTGGTGCAATAGTTAACAGGGTGGTGCAGTAGTTAACAGGGTGGTGCAGTGGTTAACAGGGTGGTGCAGTAGGTAACAGGGTGGTGCAGTAGTTAATAGGGTGGTGCAGTAGTTAACAGGGTGGTGCAGTAGGTAACAGGGTGGTGCAGTAGTTAACAGGGTGGTGCAGTAGTTAACAGGGTAGTGCAGTGGTTAACAGGGTGGTGCAGTAGTTAACAGGGTGGTGCAATAGTTAACAGGGTGGTGCAGTAGTTAACAGGGTGGTGCAGTGGTTAACAGGGTGGTGCAGTGGTTAACAGGGTGGTGCAGTAGGTAACAGGGTGGTGCAATAGTTAACAGGGTGGTGCAGTAGTTAATAGGGTGGTGCAGTAGTTAACAGGGTGGTGCAGTAGGTAACAGGGTGGTGCAGTAGTTAACAGGGTGGTGCAGTAGTTAACAGGGTGGTGCAGTGGTTAACAGGGTGGTGCAGTGGTTAACAGGGTGGTGCAGTAGGTAACAGGGTGGTGCAGTGGGTGGTGCAGTAGTTAACAGGGTGGTGCAGTGGTTAACAGGGTGGTGCAGTAGGTAACAGGGTGGTGCAGTGGTTAACAGGGTGGTGCAGTAGTTAACAGGGTGGTGCAGTGGTTAACAGGGTGGTGCAGTGGTTAACAGGGTGGTGCAGTGGTTAACAGAGTGGTGCAGTAGTTAACAGGGTGGTGCAGTGGTTAACAGGGTGGTGCAGTAGGTAACAGGGTGGTGCAATAGTTAACAGGGTGGTGCAATAGTTAACAGGGTGGTGCAGTAGTTAACAGGGTGGTGCAGTAGTTAACAGGGTGGCGCAGTAGTTAACAGAGTGGTGCAGTAGTTAACAGGGTGGTGCAGTAGTTAACAGGGTGGTGCAGTAGTTAACAGGGTGGTGCAGTAGTTAACAGAGTGGTGCAGTAGTTAACAGGGTGGTGCAGTGGTTAACAGGGTGGTGCAGTGGTTAACAGGGTGGTGCAGTAGTTAACAGGGTGGTGCAGTGGTTAACAGGGTGGTGCAGTGGTTAACAGGGTGGTGCAGTGGTTAACAGAGTGGTGCAGTAGTTAACAGGGTCGTGCAGTGGTTAACAGGGTGGTGCAGTAGGTAACAGGGTGGTGCAATAGTTAACAGGGTGGTGCAGTAGTTAACAGGGTGGCGCAGTAGTTAACAGAGTGGCGCAGTAGTTAACAGGGTGGTACAGTAGTTAACAGGGTGGTGCAATAGTTAACAGGGTGGTGCAGTAGTTAACAGGGTGGTGCAGTAGTTAACAGGGTGGCGCAGTAGTTAACAGAGTGGCGCAGTAGTTAACAGAGTGGTGCAGTAGTTAACAGGGTGGTGCAGTAGTTAACAGGGTGGTGCAGTGGTTAACAGGGTGGTGCAGTAGTTAACAGGGTGGTGCAGTGGTTAACAGGGTGGTGCAGTAGGTAACAGGGTGGTGCAGTGGTTAACAGGGTGGTGCAGTGGTTAACAGGGTGGTGCAGTAGGTAACAGGGTGGTGCAGTAGTTAACAGGGTGGTGCAGTGGTTAACAGGGTGGTGCAGTAGGTAACAGAGTGGTGCAGTGGTTAACAGGGTGGTGCAGTAGGTAACAGGGTGGTGCAGTAGTTAACAGGGTGGTGCAGTAGTTAACGGGGTGGTGCAGTAGTTAACAGGGTGGTGCAGTAGGTAACAGGGTGGTGCAGTAGTTAACAGGGTGGTGCAGTGGTTAACAGGGTGGTGCAGTAGGTAACAGGGTGGTGCAGTGGTTAACAGGGTGGTGCAGTAGTTAACACATAGGATATTATACCAAGGAGGATGATGCTATAGTATAGTCCACTTTACTACAGTCTGTTATTAGCCCTCTCCTCTCCTCTTTTTTTTTTGGGGGGGGGGGGGGGGGGGTAATCACCAAAAATGTCAGGGGTTTGAATAATTTGGAGGACGAGCGTATGAAGCTACTCCTACAAACACAGTTGAAGGTCAGTTCCTGCAGCTCATGTTTAGGCTAAAGCGCTGCTGTAGACGCTCTATCATATCTACTGTTTGATTAGTGACATAACAACATCTCCACCTCTGCTGATCTGTGAGTCCTGCCTCATAAACCTACACACATACATGTAAACTAAAGTAGATGAGAGGAAGACAAACATGGCAGAATGTGGGCGTGTGTTCAGGGATGGGACTGCACCGTATTTACTAAACCTGTCCTACATCATATGGGTGTACAACATTACTAGAAAGAGATATTTGTTCATTTAAACAAATACCAATTTCATTAACTCAGAAAAAGGATTCTTAACAATATTAAAATGAGCCAGTTTTTTTATGCAGAGCTGCACAGTATAATGTTTGAGAATTGATATCGCAATGTAAATGAGTGTTTGCAATAGTCACAAAATAGGTCGTGCAATTTTATTTTTACTTACATTTTTTTCTTTTTTTCCATTCATTCATATTGGTGGTGACCTTTAACCCTACGTGGACACATGGGTCATGGGCCTTATTCACCCGGAATGTTCTACAGACGTTGACGGCCACACAACATTTTTTGCTTCACACAACAACAATAGCGTCTCACTGCTGCGTCCCCACATGTCCATCCTCAAACAGTAAAACATGGTAGCGTGGACAGACCTTCCATGGTTTCCCCAAAGATAAGACACTTGGGTGTGAATGGATCTAAAACAAAAAGAAGATCCTGGTCCATGTTTCACAGTAAGATAAGGATAATTATGTCACTGAAATGCATTAGCTAACACATTAGCTTAGCTTACCAGACTAGCATCAATGATAAATCTTCCTAACATCCATCTAATCAACCTAATGTCACCATGAAATAAGAAAATATTGATGTGTAATTACATAACACTACATTCTAGATGATATTTCAACATTATTCTTTCCATTTTGTGGTTAGCGTGTCGATGTCTGTCAATACTCATGATATGCTAGCATTAGCATTAGCCTACTGAAACTTTATGTAGCTTTCAACAGTTACTGTTGCCTTTCATTTAGACAGTCTGGAATATTACAGTCCTTACACCAACATGTTTATACTTTATTCATCGTCATCATGACGAACAGATTGGTGGTTCAAACTGTGGTCTGTGGTTCAAACTGTAGTCTGTGGTTCAAACTGTAGTCTGTGGTTCAAACTGTGGTCTGTGGTCCAAACTGTAGTCTGTGGTTCAAACTGTAGTCTGTGGTCCAAACTGTAGTCTGTGGTCCAAACTGTAGTCTGTGGTCCAAACTGTGGTCTGTGGTCCAAACTGTAGTCTGTGGTCCAAACTGTGGTCTGTGGTTCAAACTGTGATCTGTGGTTCAAACTGTAGTCTGTGGTTCAAACTGTGGTCTGTGGTCCAAACTGTAGTCTGTGGTCCAAACTGTGGTCTGTGGTTCAAACTGTGATCTGTGGTCCAAACTGTGGTCTGTGGTCCAAACTGTAGTCTGTGGTCCAAACTGTGGTCTGTGGTTCAAACTGTGATCTGTGGTCCAAACTGTGGTCTGTGGTCCAAACTGTAGTCTGTGGTCCAAACTGTAGTCTGTGGTTCAAACTGTAGTCTGTGGTTCAAACTGTGGTCTGTGGTCCAAACTGTAGTCTGTGGTCCAAACTGTAGTCTGTGGTCCAAACTGTGGTCTGTGGTTCAAACTGTGATCTGTGGTCCAAACTGTAGTCTGTGGTCCAAACTGTAGTCTGTGGTCCAAACTGTAGTCTGTGGTCCAAACTGTGGTCTGTGGTCCAAACTGTGGTCTGTGGTCCAAACTGTGGTCTGTGGTTCAAACTGTGATCTGTGGTCCAAACTGTGGTCTGTGGTCCAAACTGCTGGCTTGTTGCCAACCCAAATGTTGACTGAAGCTAGTGATTGACAACGTATGGACATGTGTCCTGACGTCTAACCTCTGTACCCATCAAGTGTAAAAATGTCTGCCAGGTGAATCAGGTGTTCGACTCATACTCACTGTAGGTGACTAATGCCTGTGACACAACGTCTGTTTAAACACTTAACTGAGAAGGGCAGAAAAATCTGTGAAAGTAATGCCAAAAATGTTTTGGGATTTCAAAGGATTGCACAAGTTAAAAGGAAAAGCGTGAACAACCTGGAGGAGATGTTATCAGCTCCTGCTCATTTCTGTTCTTTTCAACAATATCAACTCAACCCTTTATTTCATTAAATGAGTAGTTGTGGTAATTTCCACACAAATGGTGGAACAGAGACTGCAACAGTTCCAGTGAAAACAGTGAGTCGACTATCTCAGGTCAAAGTGGTCTGTAAGGTCCACCTCTGGTACTGTTACGTACCAGCCTGTGGTGGTGGTGGGAGGGGTTAGGGTGTGTGTGGGGGGGGTGAATATAATGTGTTCTCTCATCCTTTCCCAACTCCCAGGCACAACGCCAGGCCACAAAACTACTGCCCAACATGTATTTATGTACAGGGTTCCTACCAGAGCTGCACAATATAGTGTTTGAACATCGACAATCGCAGTGTACATGTTCATGATAGTCACATGACAGGTCATATGACTGGTCCTGTTAACGTAGGAGACGAATGTATGAGCTGAACATTTTATAATTTCAATAGAACCTGACACGCACTGTACACATCACAATCATTCTGAAGCAGTTTGGACTGAGTCACTGCTAACAAGACTGAAAAATGACTGACCAACAAGAGAAAATCACCCAAAACCAACAAGAGAAAATCACCCAAAACCGACATGAGCATTAGTTATTAGTGGAAAGTTAAACCTGGACATCTTTATGGTAAAAACACCTAATGATTAATTCCACACACTTGATTTTTTTTAAATTGAACATTTAATGCCCCACAGTTCCTATCAGAACCTGCCCATGGACAAACTAAACAACATCATCCGCTCCCACATGCCGACCATTGTGTCCTCAGGGCACAGTTTCCTTCTGGTTTTTAACAACCGCTAAGTTTTTTTTCTGTTTTTTCCCCTCTCAAACACTCCAGTAAAGGACACATCTAACTTAACAACTCTATAAATACTTTTTCAAGCTGTGTTGCAATGGCAGCGTCTGCAGCTTTCTTTAAAAAGGGAACCTCGAGCAGCGTCATATGATGGGAAACAAATGAAGGAAGTGGCTCCAGTGAGTTCACCACCTGAGCCTCTTACCACTCATATGTGACATCGAACAGCTACAGATCACATTTCCATTCAATGATCGTGACTCCTAATAAGACGCATGGTCAATGAATGGTTGATATTTTCATATGTACAGTGTCACCTCTACTTACGAAATTAATTTAGTTTTCATGCCGTGAATTTTTCATAAATAGTCTTGTTTTAAATCTAAAAGCCCCCAGTACCATGGCCGTAAAATTGCGTATGGACGCTATGGACATGTCTATAGCAATATTTGGATGTTTCTACAATGTCCATACCAATTTTGAATGGGAAATTACATGACATTCGGGAAACAAAAGGTTAAGTTTTCCCTTCTCGGTTCTGCCTTTGAAAGACAGCGTGTCATTGGTGGAGACAGCCTTGCTATCTGTGATTGGCTCAACTTCCTTTTCATATAAAAACCTGTGCAGACCACAACGCCTTTTCTCTAAGTGCTTGATTTTGATAGTTTTCCTAAAAACGTCTGTGCTTCGCTTTCCAATATTTCTTGTTTCGGAGAGGTAGAAGGTGTCGCAGTCTGACACAGATTGTACTGAAACAGATGCATCATGTTAAAAGTCTGTTAGAGTAAGACTTGGCAACGAAATTTGGTTCCTTTTATGGTACCAACCAAAATATTAAGGTTCTTCTGGGTATTGAAACATGTGGTTAATCACCACATGTTAATCAGAGGTTAATTACGTCACAGTTAACTTCTGTGCAGGGGCAGTTAAAGAGTTGTAGAGGTTGGTAATGTTTTACTAAACCTTCAGAATATTTGACTAAAAAAAACATTTATGCATCAGTCATTCCACTGCACAAACTCTTTATCATTATAGTGTAGGTTATAAAGAGGAAGCTTTGTGATCTGTCCATAGAATATTTTTAAAAATGATCAATCTGAGCATTTGCAGGAGAATACAAGACAATGTTTATTAATAAGAGCTCAGTTCATCTATGTGGTACGACCATTTCACACCAGACACCAAACATCGTAGAATGTCCCCTTTTTTTTTTAATATTGAGTTTCATCAAAAACCAGACGTCCATCCATCAGTTGAAGTAAATGTAAGCGTGTGTTTGTTTCTTGTCGCTGTAGTTGTTTCTGGTGAAAGGAAGAAATATCTGTGTTCACTTCATATGTGAATCTGTTTGTTACTGTTTGTGGACTGAGTCACTTCTATTAAAGCTCCTCCCATTTTATGTTAAAGCTCCTCCCATTTTATGTGAATAAGGGACTTTCCCCGTTGCCATGGAAACCAGCCTGTAGTTCCACAGGCAGACACACAGAGCTGACTGGAGTAAAGCCTGTCTTTTTTAATGCACCACACACATTCACA
>CM035801.1:40921149-40946149 GCA_020466265.1 Siphamia tubifer | reverse complement strand
ATGACCCACATGTCTGGGATGAAAATGACCCACATGTCTGGTATATAAATGACCAACATGTATGGGATGAAAATGACCCACATGTCTGGGATGAAAATGACCCACATGTCTGGTATATAAATGACCAACATGTATGGGATGAAAATGACCCACATGTCTGGGATGAAAATGACCCACATGTCTGGTTCATTTAATGGTTTAATGTTTAATGTTCAGTCAGTGACACATTTATCCACTGACACTAATACATTACATCTGAAATATACTGTTTATAAAACTGAAAAACACATGTTTATACTAAATGTCTATTTTTTACAGGGTTTAGGGGGTAGTATTGGGGGTTCAAGGGGTAGTATTGGGGGGTTTAGGGGGTAGTATTTGGGGTTTAGGGGGTAGTATTGGGGGTTTAGGGGGTAGTATTTGGGGTTTAGGGGGTAGTATTGGGGGTTTAGGGGTAGTATTGGGGGTTTAGGGGTAGTATTGGGGGTTTAGGGGTAGTATTGGGGGTTTAGGGGTAGTATTGGGGGTTTAGGGGGTAGTATTGGGGGTTTAGGGGGTAGTATAGGGGGTGTAGGGGGTAGTATAGGGGGTTTAGGGGGTAGTATTGGGGGTTTAGGGGTAGTATTGGGGGTTTAGGGGTAGTATTGGGGGTTTAGGGGGTTGTATTGGGGGTTTAGGGGGTAGTATTGGGGGTTTAGGGGTAGTATTGGGGGTTTAGGGGGTAGTATTGGGGGTTTAGGGGGTAGTATTGGGGGTTTAGGGGTAGTATTTGGGGTTTAGGGGGTAGTATTGGGGGTTTAGGGGTAGTATTGGGGGTTTAGGGGTAGTATTGGGGGTTTAGGGGTAGTATTGGGGGTTTAGGGGGTAGTATTGGGGGTTTAGTGGGTAGTATAGGGGGTTTAGGGGGTAGTATTGGGGGTTTAGGGGTAGTATTGGGGGTTTAGGGGCTAGTATTGGGGGTTTAGGGGGTAGTATTGGGGGTTTAGGGGTAGTATAGGGGGTTTAGGAATCAATCAGACCTTTTACATGTAAAATGCGACTGTTTACGAAAAAATCCTTGTACGAAAACACTTCTGGAACGAATACATTTGGTAGGTTGAGGCACTAGTGCAGCTTAGACTGAACTGTGACTTCAGATGGTGAAACTAGTTTAACTAATCTGTTATAGGTTATTTATGAGGATGTTTGGAGTTGTGTTAATTAGAATAGGTTTTTTTATTGTTATTATTATGTTTGTAGATATTAAACTAAGCCACACAAAAGTCATGTTCCATCTAATGTGACTTTTTCCAGTAATTACAGGGTAACACTCAACTGTCACAATAATTACTAGAAGTTAAGGAGTTTTATCATCGCAATCAATGCAGTTACAGTAGATCATTTAATCACTGAAGCTAATTAATCAGTGCAGATAGGATTATAGTAGGATCAGTATTGGTAGACGTTGGCGCCGATAGACACTGATGATTAATAATGTTTGGAAACACTGACTTTAGTAGGAAGTAAAATTAAAAACTCAAAAAAAAAAATTACAGCCATTTGGATTCTTTCATTAATTGGTTGTTAATTTGCACATTTTTGAGTTTTAAATGACCGATTTTGTTTGCTTTGTTATATATTTTTTTTAGCCACACTAGCTCCTCCTAGCGTCAGTAAATCTAATGTTCTATCGTAGTAGCCTAGCCACACTAGCTCCTCCTAGCGTCAGTAAATCTAATGTTTTATCGTAGTAGCCTAGCCACGCTAGCTCCTCCTAGCATCAGTAAATCTAATGTTCTATCGTAGTAGCCTAGCCACGCTAGCTCCTCCTAGCATCAGTAAATCTAATGTTCCATTGTAGTAGCCTAGCCACACTAGCTCCTCCTAGCATCAGTAAATCTAATGTTCTATCGTAGTAGCCTAGCCACACTAGCTCCTCCTAGCATCAGTAAATCTAATGTTCTATCGTAGTAGCCTAGCCACACTAGCTCCTCCTAGCATCAGTAAATCTAATGTTCTATCGTAGTAGCCTAGCCACACTAGCTCCTCCTAGCATCAGTAAATCTAATGTTCTATCGTAGTAGCCTAGCCACACTAGCTCCTCCTAGCATCAGTAAATCTAATGTTCTATCGTAGTAGCCTAGCCACACTAGCTCCTCCTAGCATCAGTAAATCTAATGTTCTATCGTAGTAGTCTAGTTTCACTCAATGTAACTTTTGTCTAGATTTCCCTGAAACTGGTCGACCAATCACAGTGAAGTATAGAGTCAGAGGGCGGGCCTAACAAAGTGATGCTGCAACGATTGGTAGAGAAACAAGTGTAAACAACCATAGAAGAAGAACAACAACAACAGGTGTAGATTTCCTTTTATCACAGATGAGTGAAGAATGGGAGAAAACGTCAACAATCTTTAAATTCTTTTTACAGAAGCGACAACAGTCGTTCAGCTCCATAATCCACCATTTTGTTTAGTCATTCCTAACTTTCTCCAGACTCCTCCGTTAACTTTCAGGCGCTCTAACTACGTCATCCTAAAGATTACGCTGATTGGTTGTAGTACCATCCTATTGCATACAGAGGATTTGAAAGACAACCTTTTAGCCCCGCCTCCTCTGACTATGAAGCACCACTAGACCGTAAGTAACGTGCACTTTAGTATTTTTACCTCTGTGGTTTTTTTTTTTTTGGTTTTTTTTTTGCTACCTGTTTTACTGTGTGTATATATTGTTCTCACGCCTGTTTTTTGTATGACTGAATGCCTACGATGCTGCATCCCAATTTGCCCCTCGGGGACACTAAATAAACCTTGAACCTTGAACCTTGAACTAGACCCATACATGGAATGAATAGAGATAGCACTGCTAGGCTAGGCTAGGCTAGGCTAGGCTAGGCTAGGCTAGGCTAGAACACAGCAATATTAATGAAATAACCATGGAATGACACATTTAAGGAAATTGCACGTGCATTTATTATGCAGTTAGCTCGTTATGCTGATGACATTCTATTTTATGACATCACATGTGACTTTTTCTGATGAGTAGTAAAAATTATGTACTATTCTCTCCTACAAAACAGAAAGACAGTAACTGTATTTTTGGCAAAAATTTGTTATTGTGTTTTTTTCAACATTTAAATCTTTCTGTCACGTAATAAAATATTTCATCTCAAATGTTTTGGAGAAAATAGTCAGTGTTTGTTCAGTAACTGTTAAAGTACGAGTAAAACTAAACACAAAGACACTAAAGACCATTACTGTGTCCTTACATATGTCTATTTAGGACCCTGCTGGACTATAAGGTGAGCTGGACTATAAGGTGAACTGGACTATAAGGTGAACTGGACTATAAGGTGGACTAGACTATAAGGTGAACTGGACTATAAGGTGAACTGGACTATAAGGTGGACTAGACTATAAGGTAAACTGGGCTATAAGGTGAACTGGACTATAAGGTGGACTGGACTATAAGGTGGACTAGACTATAAGGTGCACTGGACTATAAGGTGGACTGGACTATAAGGTGGACTAGACTATAAGGTGAACTGGACTATAAGGTGGACTAGACTATAAGGTGAACTGGACTATAAGGTCGACTGGACTATAAGGTGAACTGGACTATAAGGTGGACTAGACTATAAGGTGAACTGGACTATAAGGTGAACTGGACTATAAGGTGGACTGGACTATAAGGTGGACTAGACTATGAGGTGAACTGGACTATAAGGTGAACTGGACTATAAGGTGAACTGGACTATAAGGTGAACTGGACTATAAGGTGAACTGGAGTATAAGGTGGACTGGACTATAAGGTGGACTGGACTATAAGGTGGACTAGACTATAAAGTGGACTAGACTATAAGGTGGACTGTCAATAAATGTTTTTTCTGAAGGTTTTTCATATATAAGGTTCATTCAGTAAAGTCTAAGTTCCCAGTCCCTAATCAGTCCCACTGTGGTTTTTGTAGAACTAGTTAATATAGAACTAGTTAATAAACAGTAACAATAACTGCCTCATGCCCAATAATCTACAACTACTGGGACTGAACAACAACAACTGTAGGTTAAAGTTTATTTTATCACTTTGGTGTCTGTTACTGACTGACTTTTATTTTGGAGGACAGATCTGTACTTTTATTTTGGAGGACAGTATTCCTTTCATGTCACGCTGTGTCCTGTAGTTTATCCCAAAGTATCTGTGTAATTCAGTTCTGTCAGTCTTTTTCTATTTAATAATAATAATAATAATATTTAATAATAATCCACTGGATCACATGGAAAAGAAGTTTGAGAAGTGTATGAGGATGAATGGAACAGGATGCATCTTGTAAAGCATATTTAGGGTTAGGGTTAAATTATCAGTCCAGTAAGAGCCGTGTGATTGAATTATGCTCAGACTCAGAGTGTGTTGAAAATGTTTTTAGCCCGGTGAGACGCTGCAGGAAAGTGAGAGAAAAGTGGTGAGGAGTCATTGAGATGTGACTGACGGACGGATGGACGGACGGACGGATGGACGGACGACAGGATCTGCAGTTGGTTCTTTGGACATTAATCTTACAGTGTTCATGATTGATTGATTGATTGATTGATAGATAGATAGATAGATAGATAGATAGATAGATAGATAGATAGATAGATAGATAGATAGATAGATAGATAGATAGATAGATAGATAGATAGATAGATAGATAGATAGATAGATAGATAGATAGATAGATAACTATAAAACATACTGTATATAAAAAAGTAAACATGTATAACAACTTGAAAATGCGTCTTGATGTGAGGAAATAATATTGCACATGGGTATGTAGTAAAAAAGTGCAGTTTGTAAATTAAGACCAGATTTATCTGGCATTTAGCAGTCTGATGGCCAGAGGAAAGACACTATTTTTAAATCTGGTTGTTCTGCAGCGGATGCTGCGGAACCTTCTGCCTGACGCCAACAGAGAGAACAGTCCATGGGGGTGGGTGGGGTCAGACTGGATCTGGTGTGGCCTGGCTCGGCAGCGTCTGTGTGCAATGTCCTGGATGGGGGGGAGTGGGGTCCCAATAATCTTCTCCGCAGTCGTCACCACTCTCTGCAGAGACTTCCAGTCCGAGGCCTTGCAGCTCCCGGACCAGACGCAGATGCAGCTGGTTAGCAGGCTCTCGATGGTCCCTCTGTAGAAAGTGGAGAGGATGGGAGGGGGGAAGGAGGCCCTTCTCATCTGTCACAGGAAGTGCAGACGCTGCTGAGCTTTCTTTGCCAGGGAGGTGGTATGAAGTGACCAGCTGAGGTTGTATGTGATGTGTACCCCCAGAAACTTGGTGCTGATAACGACCTCCACTGCTGTGTCATTGATGAATAGTGGTGTGTGGGTGGGTTGGGATCTCCTGAAGTCGATGATGATCTCCTTTGTCTTGTTGATGTTCAATAGCAGGTTGTTTCTCCTACACCATTCCCCTAGATGTTGTACCTCATCCCTGTAGGCCAGCTCATTGTCGTCTTGAACGAGGCCCACAACTGTTGTGTCATCCGCATATTTCAGGATGTGGTTGGTTTTGTACCGGGGACGACAGTCATGGGTCATCAGGGTGAACAGCAGGGGGCTCAGGACGCAGCCCTGGGGGGAGCCGGTGCTCAGGGAGATGATGCTGGAGGTGTTGTTTCCCACTCGGACAGACTGGGTTCTGTTGGTCAGGAAGTCCAGGGGGGTGTTGAGCCCCAGAGGGCCCAATTTGCATTCCAGGTCCTGGGGGATGATTGTGTTGAATGCTGAACTGAAGTCCAGGAACAGCATCCTCACGTAGGTGTTCTTAACCTCCAGGTGCTCCAGGCTCAGGTGGAGAGCAGTGGAAATGGCAATGTCAGTGGAGCGGTTTGACTGGTATGCAAACTGGAAGGGGTCGAATGAAGCGGTCAGTGTGGCTGTGATGTGGTCCTTAACCACCTGCTCGAAGCACTTCATGATGGTGGATGTCAGTGCAACAGGGCGGAAGTCATTAAGGCAGGAGATGGTTGGTTTCTTTGGCACAGGAATGATGGTGGCTGACTTGAAGCATGGGGGGACGATGGCCTGGTTGAGTGATGTGTTGAAGATGTCCGTGAACACATAGGCCAGCTGGTCTGCACACTCCTTGATCAGCCGTCCCAGGATGTTATCTGGTCCAGCAGCTTTCCGAGCATTGACCTTCCTCAGAACCCTCTGCACCGCAGTGCTTTCAAGCCTGATCGTTAGGATGGGGGGTGGCTTTCCTTGCTGGTGTATTGTTAAGAGCTTCAAATCTTCCGAAGAAGTTGTTTAGCTCATTCAGGAAACTGATGTCGTCTTGGCAGTGGGAGGGTGTGGCTTTGTGTTCTGTGACAGACTGGATTCCCTGCCACAGCCGTCTGGTGTTGCTAGGATCCTTGAAGAAACCCTGTATTTTCTGGCTGTGAGCACGCTTTGCCGTCCTGATGGCACGTTTCAGATTGGCCCTCGCTGATCTGAGTGTCACTGCGTCACCAGATTTGAAAGCTGCATTTCGCTCCCTCAGCCTTGTCGTCGCACCTCCTTGTTCATCCAGGGTTTCTGGTTGGCCCGTGTGATTATTGTCTTTGTTGCTGTGACCCCCTCCATGCACCACTGGATGTAGTCAGATACAGAGATAACCCTAACCCTAACCCTAACCCTAACCCTAATGTGTGATGATGATGTCTTTGTGATTGGACAAGATGACAGACGTCATATGATTGGCGAAGTTACCACGCTCTGCGGCCTTCGAGTTTGGAGTGTTATAAATCCTATTCATTTCAGGAGATGACGGAAGAAACGAAGTATTTTCAGACTTTTATGCTGGAGCAAATGAAAAGGCTGAAAATATATATGAATTAGTTTCCTTTCATTATGTTCCTCAGTTCCACATAGAACACAGGTCACATGGGTCAGTAAATGAGCCCATATTCCATCTCATATCGGACAGAAAAAGGCCAGCCTTGTGAAGTTAAAACAGGAATTAGTTGTGGGTCAATCAAAAAACCAGAGTGGTTTAGGGTTAATCCATAATTCATATGACCTCTCCACTCACAGTGACCTCTTTTGGGCCACAGCTCCTCCTGTTGAGGAGTGTTTCCATGGCACGGGGTCCCCAAGGAAGTGGAAATTGTCAACAAAGAGGCTTTTTGTCAGTTTGGTTTTTCTGCAAGATAAGAAACATGATTGTACAGCAAAAATAGCTCCAATTTACTCTTTGCTGTTATTGACTGCTGGCGATCACATGGATAAAAGCTTTACTTAAGTATGCACACATGTTTGGAAGGCGTAAATCTGCTTTTTTTTGTGTGCGTTTGACATCTTGAGACGATCTGAACGAGGAACTCATTTGTCTCTGTGACATTTACAACCTTCTAATTGAATTTATCGAACAGTCTTGACAGTTTTAACGGTGTTCAACAAGCTGCTTGGAAATGGAGCAGCCTGGTGGTCTACAAATATTCATTCATTCATACATTTATTCCTTTATTCCTTTTTTTGTGGGATGGTATGATCAGGGTCAGTGTTAGTCCTAGTCAGACTAGACACCAGATGTCTTAGTGGCACCAAGTCCCACATAATTACAATATTAAGATACTGTATTTTCTGGACTATAAGGTGAACTGGAAAGACTTTAATTTTCTCCAAAAACGACAGTGTATCTTATATATGGATTAATAGTGTTGGCCTAGTGTTGGTCTAGTGTTGGCCTAGTGTTGGCCAAGTGTTGGCCTGGTGTTGGTCTAGTGTTGGCCTGGTGTTGGCCTGGTGTTGGTCTAGTGTTGGCCTAGTGTTGGCCTAGTGTTGGCCTGGTGTTGGTCTAGTGTTGGCTTAGTGTTGGCCTAGTGTTGACCTGTTGTTGGCCTAGTGTTGGTCTAGTGTTGGCCTAGTGTTGGCCTAGTGTTGGCCTGGTGTTGGTCTAGTGTTGGCTTAGTGTTGGCCTAGTGTTGACCTGTTGTTGGCCTAGTGTTGGTCTAGTGTTGGCCTAGTGTTGGCCAAGTGTTGGCCTAGTGTTGGTCTAGTGTTGGCCTAGTGTTGGCCTGGTGTTGATCTAGTGTTGGCCTAGTGTTGGCCTAGTGTTGGTCTAGTGTTGGCTTAGTGTTGGCCTAGTGTTGACCTGTTGTTGGCCTAGTGTTGGTCTAGTGTTGGCCTAGTGTTGGCCAAGTGTTGGCCTAGTGTTGGTCTAGTGTTGGCCTAGTGTTGGCCTGGTGTTGATCTAGTGTTGGCCTAGTGTTGGCCTAGTGTTGGCCTGGTGTTGGTCTAGTGTTGGCCTAGTGTTGGCCTAGTGTTGCCCTGGTGTTTCGCCTAGTGTTGGCCTAGTGTTGGCCAAGTGTTGGCCAAGTGTTGGCCAAGTATTGGTCTAGTGTTGGCCTAGTGTTGGCCTGGTGTTGGCCTAGTGTTGGTCTAGTGTTGGCCTGGTGTTGGTCTAGTGTTGGCCCGTTGTTGGTCTAGTGTTGGCCTGGTGTTGGCCTAGTGTTGGTCTAGTGTTGGCCTAGTGTTGGTCTAGTGTTGGCCTAGTGTTGGCCAAATGTTGGCCAAGTGTTGGTCTAGTGTTGGCCTAGTGTTGGCCTAGTGTTGGCCTGGTGTTGGCCTAGTGTTGGTCTAGTGTTGGCCTGGTGTTGGCCTAGTGTTGGTCTAGTGTTGGCCTAGTGTTGGTCTAGTGTTGGCCTAGTGTTGGCCAAATGTTGGCCAAGTGTTGGTCTAGTGTTGGCCTAGTGTTGGCCTGGTGTTGGCCTAGTGTTGGTCTAGTGTTGGCCTGGTGTTGGTCTAGTGTTGGCCCGGTGTTGGCCTAGTGTTGGCCTAGTGTTGGCCTGGTGTTGGCCTAGTGTTGGTCTAGTGTTGGCCTAGTGTTGGCCTGGTGTTGGTCTAGTGTCGGCCTAGTGTTGGCCTGGTGTTGGCCCGGTGTTGGTCTCGTGTTGGCCTAGTGTTGGCCTAGTGTCAGCCTTGTATTGGTCAGTCCCGCTCCCGCCTCTTTGTCTGTCTGTCTGTTTCTCTGTTCATTTGTCTGTCTGCCCATCTCTATGTATGTCTGTTTGTCTACCTGTCCGTCTGTATGTTTGTCTGTTTGTCCATCTGTCTGTATGTACGTCTGTCTCTCTGTCTGTTTATATGCATTTGTCTTTTTGTCTGTCTGTCTGATTTTTTGTATGTTTGTCTGTCTGTCTGACTATCCAATCTTTGACCCCTAACCTTCAGACACCTGTGGCTCCATTGTGTTCTGACGTCATATCCAGTCTTTGGCAGAGTTCTTCTGTCTATGACTTTTATTATTATTATTATTATTATTATTATTATTATTATTATTATTATTATTATTATTATTATTATTATTATCATCATTATTTATTATTATTATTATCATTTATTATTATTATCATTATTTATTATTATTATTATTATTTTATTATTATTATTATCATTATCATTATCATTATCATTATTATTATTATTATTATTATTATTATTATTATTATTATTATCGTCATTATTTATTATTATTATTATTTATTATTATTATTATCATTATTTATTATTATTATTATTATTTTATTATTATTATTATCATTATCATTATCATTATCATTATTATTATTATTATTATTATTATTATTATTATTATTATTATTATTATTATTATTATTATTATTATTATCTGCTCCACTAGTAGACCCCCCCCCTCTACATTATTTTGGGTCATTGCAGATGAAGGACACTGTAAAGGAAGTTAATGATGTCATGGAGCATATACTGAAATAATCATTCAGTTTGTGATTCAAACATGACATTCAGTTCATATACTCTTCAAACATCACTGTTATAAATAAATAATAATAAATAATGCCAGCCATGCAAAATTCCAAGTTGGCAACTAACAATAAATATTCCATATTAGTCAATCTGTATTAACTGGAAGCACTGATAAAAACATTATATTCAATTTAATTACATTTAAAGAGCTTAAAGTTAATGTATTTCAAGTTATTAAGGAAAAAATACATTGTCGGTCGGACCATCTTGGAATGTTGTGTGGCCAGCGTTATTTTGGAAAAGAGGTTAGTTTGATGCAAAGGTGGAAGTAACTAAGTACAAGTACTTCCTTTACTGTACTTAAGTACAGTTCTTAGGTATCTGTACTTTACTTGAGTATTTATTTTTTTGGAAACTTAACTTTTATTCCCTACATTTTAATATAAATATATGTACTTTATACTCTTTACATTTATATAAATATATGTACTTTATACTCTTTATATTTATATAAATATATGTACTTTATACTCTTTACATTTATATAAATATATGTACTTTATACTCTTTACATTTATATAAATATATGTACTTTATACTCTTTACATTTATATAAATATATGTACTTTATACTCTTTACATTTATATAAATATATGTACTTTATACTCTTTACATTTATATAAATATATGTACTTTATACTCTTTACATTTATATAAATATATGTACTTTATACTCTTTACATTTATATAAATATATGTACTTTATACTCTACATTCTCAGAGTAGACTCATTACTTTTTCAAACTAGATCAATGTGACAGTAGAAAAATAAGCCTTAACCAGAAATTGTGACTATATCACAATTTTTCATTTTTATCTCATCATTTTATCTCATCATTATCTCACAATTTACTTTTTTGTAATCCCATAATTAAGCATTTTGTTTTCATCTCCTATTAATGACTTTTGCATTTTTCGCTAAATGTTCTGTCCATACACACTAAAGTCAGAACCATGACCCAATAAAACACACCATCCACACAGAACTCACTTTTAAAGCCTTTATTTTTGGATCTTTTTGAAAAAATGCATTTTTTTCCTGCTTAAATCAGTATTATTTCATCCATAGCAGAAACAAAAAATGCAGTTTTACTTTATTACAGCTGAGAAGTTGTACTTTTTTACTTCAGTAAAGCAGTTGAATCAGTACTTCTACTTTTTTTTCACACCAGTAGCTGTACTTCTACTGTATATATATGAACCAAATGTCAGGCTGTATGTGCAGGTATCTGCTCCACTAACGCTCAAGTAAAAAGTGATCAGTAAAGGACAGGATGTTTGTTACACAGGAAAACCAACAAAAAACTATCCAAACATTCCCCTGTCGTGTTCTCCAAAAACAAAAAAATAAAATAAAATAAAGATGGAATGTTGTTGTCAATACATAAATACATTTACACTGACTACAAGTCTTAAAATAATGACATGGTCAAATGAACATTTAGATAAACATTTAAAGTACAGTATTATACAACCAAACTGAAACCATAATGATAATGAAAACTTAATTATCTTAATTACATTATTAATCTTAAGTTTTTTTTCATTTACAATTTCCGTCCACTCACATACATTATAGTACAGCAAGGATGGGTTGGTTTTCTTTCTTTTTTTTGCTTTTTTTAGTAAATGGTCGGACAAGTGCATAGCAAAATAGAAGATCATTTGACCGAGTTAATGAAACACAGTAAAACTGACAAACCAGCTTTAGAAAAACAACATTTAAAAATCATGTTTAAGGCAAATCTCATCATTTAAAATTGGCATAGTCTGAGAAAATGTCCACAAAGTCTTGTACCACCCTGTAGCAGAAGTCATACTGTTCCTGTGGAAACAACACAAAAGACCAGATTAAGAAACAGCCTGAAAATATGTTTGAGCACAAAACAAAGATGGGAAAAGTGGGACAGAGTAGAATAATGAAAAATAAGACGACTGAGGACGAAGACCCAAACAGTCCACTGTCCACAGACGCTCTGGAAATTCATGATCGATTGATCCTGTTCTGTTCTACCATGAAGCCTGTACAGAAGGTGCCGGAAGATGCTGACCTGAAGAAGTCTGATATTGATTAATTAATTAACTAACTAATTAAGAAAAACATCTTAAACTGAATGTCACACATGACAGATGATCTATCTATCTATCTATCTATCTATCTATCTATCTATCTATCTATCTATCTATCTATCTATCTATCTATCTATCTATCTATCTATCTATCTATCTATCTATCTATCTATCTAATTTTCCCCATGAATGTATTGTTTTTATTAGTAGTTTGATGTTGATTTCCATATTTACTGACAAATAGTTTTCAGTTGAACGATTGGTTTATTTCTGTCAGTGTTCATTTCTCTCTCAGTTTTTTTTTTTTGACTCTTATGGTTTTTGCTTTTACAATTTAAAAAGAATTCATAAATACATTTTTAAAATGAGTGGTGATTTTCTGTTCTTGGTCTTGGGGTGATTTTCTCTTGTTGGTCAGTCACTGTTCAGTCTTGTTACCATAGTGACTCAGTCCAAACTGCTCAGTGTGTGTCAGGTTCTATTGTAATTAGAAAATGTTGAGCTCATTTGTCTCCTATAGTCACATGACCTGTCATGTGACTATTACGAACACGTACATTGCGATGTCTATGCTTAATTAGTATAGGGTGCAACAGTAGTCGACAACCACCTGAAAGCCTCCACAAACAGCATGTTTTCTCAGTTTTGTGAAAACATCACCCGTCCTGAAACTTGACGCTGAAACTGTTTTTTTTGTAACGCCCCACATTAAAGAAAAACTCAAATTAAGTGTGTGAGTGAGTTGTTAGGCTGAAGAGTGCTTCAGGGAGCTTTGGCACAGATACGACAATCTCAACCCCCCCCCCGCCGCCCCCTGTTTTTTCCTTTCATTTGTCAGCTGTCTGTGTATCCCACTTTTCCTCGGTCTCTTATCGCCTCTGCTGAAGCTTCGCTATCTTTAAATGAACAGGAAGTTGGCTCTGAGGCTCAGCTTGTGCCGGCGCTGGAAGTGGACTAAAGTCACTGCCAGTGGTTTTTATTTCCTACAGATCAGGGACACGCTTTAGGACCACAACATGAAACAAGTTATGTAGTTTCTGGAGTATAAGGCGCATTAAATGAAGTCAAAATTATGAGATAAAAAGGATGTAAACTTATGAACCCGTTCAGTCAGGGTATGTAAACTTATGAACCCGTTCAGTCAGGGTATGTAAACTTATGAACCTGTTCAGTCAGGGTATGTAAACTTATGAACCTGTTCAGTCAGGGTATGTAAACTTATGAACCTGTTCAGTCAGGGTATGTAAACTTATGAACCTGTTCAGTCAGGGTATGTAAACTTATGAACCTGTTCAGTCAGGGTATGTAAACTTAGGAACCTGTTCAGTCAGGGTATGTAAACTTATGAACCTGTTCAGTCAGGGTATGTAAACTTATGAACCTGTTCAGTCAGGGTATGTAAACTTATGAACCTGTTCAGTCAGGGTATGTAAACTTATGAACCCGTTCAGGGGTATGTAAACTTATGAACCCGTTCAGTCAGGGTATGTAAACTTATGAACCCGTTCAGTCAGGGTATGTAAACTTATGAACCCGTTCAGTCAGGGTATGTAAACTTATGAACCCGTTCAGTCAGGGTATGTAAACTTATGAACCCGTTCAGTCAGGGTATGTAAACTTATGAACCCGTTCAGTCAGGGTATGTAAACTTATGAACCTGTTCAGTCAGGGTATGTAAACTTATGAACACCGCTGTAGAGTCGCTGTTGTGAGGTTTCGAGGATCTTGGGGTTCACACACACATGTCTCAGATGCCTTGCTCAGACTTACCACAGTTTGGACCATATGAGGCCTCTGCATTCGTAAACTCTTCACAGTCTGGAAAACGTCCAGCAGACCTTCTGCCTTTACTCGTTCCAGGATATTGCTCAGTGCAATGAACGTACCTGTTCGCCCTGCACCAGCACTGTGATAAAAGAAACAAAACCACATCAAATGAGCAACGAAGGCGACTGTGATGGAGACGGAGGGTAGGGCGGGGCTAACAAAGTGACGCTGCAACCATTAGTAGAGAAACAAGCATAAACAACCATAGAAGAAGAACAACAACAGGTGTAGATTTCCTTTTATCACAGATGAGTGAAGAATGTGAGAAAACATCAACAATCTTTAAATTCTTTTTACAGAAGCGACAACAGTCGTTCAGCTCCATAATCCACCATTTTGTTTAATCATTCCTAACTTTCTCCAGACTCCTCCATCAACTTTCAGTCGCTCTAACTACGTCATCCTAAAGATTACACTGATTGGTTGTAGTACCGTCCTATTGCATACAGAGGATTTGAAAGACAACCTTTTAGCCCCGCCTCCTCTGACTATGAAGCACCACTAGACCCATACATGGAATGAATAGGGATAGCACTGCTAGGCTACTTTCATTTGATAACAATACCAAATCGGTACTTTCTAAACGATATCCGTTCCTAAATGGCACTCAAAACTGTACTTGGGGGGGGGGGGGGCAATGTGGCTCCGCCTACCAAACTACAGCTAACAAGCAAACCAAAAATAAAAATGGTCTAAAAGTGAAGTGATAAAAGTGAACAGTGGATGAACCAGATACGAATGTAGTCTACAATCAGATTGGTTCAATGTTCAGTTGAAGGTGAATGAGTCGTTCCACCTGTTAATTCAGTAAATTACGGACCTAAGTTAGCTCGTACGAATGCGCCGTAATAATAATAATAACAATAATAATAATAATAATAATAATAATAATAATAATAATAATAATAATAATAAATGAATTCCTGGGGGACTAAAATTGTTAGCGGCATGTAGCACAGTTGTGATGTTGTCTAATGCCCTTTTGGCAGGGGAACAGTATTATCTATGGTCCACTTGTAATTCTGAATAATTACAGAGAATGTCTGAGTTCTTAGTCCTGTGCAAATGCATCATGGCCATGATTTGCTCAATAATAATTCCACCGCAAATTACCTACTGTGTTTGGGTGAAAGACAGATGTCCAGTGATAATTGAAGTTATGGATGGATTTTGACAACATTTTCAGGACGTGTTGTTAGTGTCACAAGGAACAAATTATTACATTTTGGTGGTGATCCTCAACAGATCCTGGATTCTGGATCACTTTGACTTTTACATTGAGGTAAATGGAGAAAACATTTGACACCATGAAGCAAACGCAGCAGGTGTTGGTAACTGGGTGTGACGCATCACATTCCAAAAGTAAACACTGTGTCACCAGTTGTTTCATTAAATCAGTTGTATTTCTGTCTTTACATGTAAATGTTTTAACTCCTGTTACATTTGGAAGAATCTGGAACTTCTTCACGCAGTGGGCAGAGGGTGTCGTTAAACAGTGGTACTAAAATATGGTTCCGAAATTCACATTAGATTTGGGTCTGGTTACTACCATTATTGTTTGCCCCAGTTCCATACCTAAACCCACTTTGGGTACCCAACCCAACTGAAGCGTACCTGCAGTGTACGACGATGGGATGGTTCCCAGACTGCTGCTGCTGTTTCTGCACTGAGGCGATGATGTCGATCATGCCTTTCCCTTCGGCCGGAATGCCAATCTCCGGCCAGCCGTGGAAGTGGAAGTGCCTGATCAGCCTTGTCTGCTTGTCCTGCGGGAGAGGAAATGCACCAGCAAATGAGGGATCATGATACCGTTCAAATATGATTTAGTGGAGCTGTGTGAAGTCCTAATGGGAGGTGCAGAGTAGATAAGGAGCGGACACAAAAAGTGTGTGGGTGTGTAGGTGTGTGGGTGTGTAGGTGTGTAGGTGTGGCTATGTGGGTGTGTGGGTGTGTAGGTGTGGCTATGTGAGTGTGTGGGTGTGTAGGTGTGTGGCTGTGTGGGTGTGCGGGTGTGTAGGTGTGTGGCTGTGTGGGTGTGTGGGTGTGTAGGTGTGG
Source organism: Siphamia tubifer (assembly GCA_020466265.1). Lineage (NCBI taxonomy): Eukaryota > Metazoa > Chordata > Actinopteri > Kurtiformes > Apogonidae > Siphamia > Siphamia tubifer. The sequence goes on along the minus strand of CM035801.1, from coordinate 40,930,418 downwards.
CTATGTGAGTGTGTGGGTGTGTAGGTGTGTGGGTGTGTAGGTGTGTTGGTGTGTGGGTGTGTGGGTGTGTAGGTGTGTGGCTGTGTGGGTGTGCGGGTGTGTAGGTGTGTGGCTGTGTGGGTGTGTGGGTGTGTAGGTGTGTGGGTGTGCGGGTGTGTAGGTGTGTGGCTGTGTGGGTGTGTGGGTGTGTAGGTGTGCGGGTGTGCGGGTGTGTGGGTGTGTAGGTGTGCGGGTGTGTGGGTGTGTGGGTGTGCAGGTGTGCGGGTGTGTGGGTGTGTGGGTGTGTAGGTGTGTGGGTGTGTGGGTGTGTGGGTGTGCGAGTGTGTGGGTGTGCGGGTGTGTGGGTGTGTGGGTGTGCGGGTGTGCGGGTGTGTGGGTGTGTAGGTGTGGGGGTGTGTGGGTGTGTGGGTGTGTAGGTGTGTGGGTGTGTAGGTGTGTGGCTGTGTGGGTGTGTGGGTGTGTGGGTGTGTAGGTGTGTAGGTGTGTGGCTGTGTGGGTGTGTGGGTGTGTAGGTGTGTGGGTGTGTGGCTGTGTGGGTGTGCGGGTGTGTAGGTGTGTGGCTGTGTGGGTGTGTGGGTGTGCGGGTGTGTAGGTGTGCGGGTGTGTGGGTGTGTGGGTGTGTGGGTGTGTAGGTGTGTGGGTGTGTGGGTGTGCGGGTGTGTGGGTGTGTGGGTGTGCGGGTGTGTGGGTGTGCGGGTGTGTGGGTGTGTGGGTGTGTGGGTGTGTGGGTGTGTGGGTGTGTAGGTGTGTGGGTGTGTGGGTGTGCGGGTGTGTAGGTGTGTGGCTGTGTGGGTGTGTGGGTGTGTAGGTGTGTGGGTGTGTGGGTGTGCGGGTGTGTAGGTGTGTGGCTGTGTGGGTGTGTGGGTGTGTAGGTGTGTGGGTGTGTGGGTGTGTGGGTGTGTGGGTGTGTGGGTGTGTGGGTGTGTGGGTGTGTGGGTGTGTGGGTGTGTGGGAAGTGAGTGGACCAACACAAGGTTAACCATCCTGACACTACTTCCATTTACTACAACAACAACAACACTATTTTAAAGGGATCATCCTGAGTGAAAATCAGTTTAGTTCATTTTTTAGATGATTGGGAAAACACACACATATATAGTTGACAACAACGATAAAAAGTCAAAATTCACAGTCACGAAGCACAAGCAGAATTAATCCATACATGACGCGTACTGTTGTCATTGGAGAAAATTCAAATCTTTTAAGTGTGCCTTATAGTCTGGAGAATACAGTACCTTTTTAAAGGGTTTAGGGGGTAGTATTTGGGGACTTGGAACCAATCAGGTTTTTTAAACATAAAATGTGACTCTAAAATCACATTACAAAACGAAACTGGAACAAATGAATTGAGTAAATTGAGGTACCCTAACCCTAACCCTGTACTGTATAAACAGAGTCCTTTTATCTAAGCGTGCAGATTTACTCACCGGGTCAAAGGTGAGTACCAGGTCTCGTAGACTGAAGGTGTCACACACAGTGTCCCCCTTCAGCTCCACAGTGTAGTCTCCATAGGTGACAGCATCCTCTGTGGGCCAGTACTGGCAGCATTTGTCCTGTGAGCAAAGACAAAAACAAAGACAAGTCTTTCCAAAATATCATGTTTGTGTTTCGTTAAGTTGAATGTGACTCATTATGAGACACACAGGAAACTAACGAACTGTACTTTTATTTACACTTTAAGACGCTTTATTCTTTTCATATATAAGGGCCACTGGACTATAAGGTGCATTAAGTGAAGCCCAAATGATGAGATAAAAAGTCAAAAGTAGAAAATATAAGTATTTTAATTATAGTCCAGAAAATATGGTATTTACGTTTTTATAACAGTTAATTATAGTCTGGTAACAACAGTAATTTATTTATAGGTAAACATGTTAGTGCTGATGAGGTTTAAGAACTGACCAGTAGAACTATTGACCACTGGACTGACCAGTAGAACTACTGACCACTGGACTGACCAGTAGAACTACTGACCACTGGACTGACCAGTAGAACTACTGACCACTGGACTGAGGAGTAGAATAACTGACCACTGGACTGACCAGTAGAACTACTGACCACTGGACTGACCAGTAGAACTACTGACCACTGGACTGACCAGTAGAATAACTGACCACTGGACTGACCAGTATAACTACTGACCACTGGACTGACCAGTAGAATAACTGACCACTGGACTGACCAATATATATCTACTGACCACTGGACTGACCAGTAGAACTACTGACCACTGGACTGACCAGTAGAACTACTGACCACTGGACTGACCAGTAGAACTACTGACCACTGGACTGACCAGTAGAACTACTGACCAGTAGAACTACTGACCACTGGACTGACCAGTAGAATAACTGACCACTGGACTGACCAGTAGAACTACTGACCACTGGACTGACCAGTAGAACTACTGACCACTGGACTGACCAGTAGAATAACTGACCACTGGACTGACCAGTAGAACTACTGACCACTGGACTGACCAGTAGAATAACTGACCACTGGACTGACCAATATATATCTACTGACCACTGGACTGACCAGTAGAACTACTGACCACTGGACTGACCAGTAGAACTACTGACCACTGGACTGACCAGTAGAACTACTGACCACTGGACTGCCCAGGATCCATCAAAGGGTTAAATGATGATAAAGCAGATGTTTGTTCAGGACAGATTTTTCTGAAGTTATTTTAGAGAATATTTCATTTGTCCAGATCTGTTTTCTAAAAATAAGTTTGTCGTATACATTCTTTTAAGTGTGCAGAAATATTTGGACTAGAAAAGACAAAGAGCACAGTTGGTTTGGGTTTCGTTGTGACCCACCTGCTCCCTCTCCTGGAGCTCAGTGAGCATAACAATGGAGTGACATTTCCACTCCCACACCATCCTCCAGAAGTCGTCCACAGTGTGCGGCAGAGGCCCCTGGGTGGCGATGAAGTAGTCCTTCTGCCTGTAGCCCTGACAACGACACAAGCGCCGGGAAAACATAGGGAAGGTGATTTTCTTTGAGATTGACAGTCATTTTTTCAAAGATTTTCAGAGAAACTGAACCATTACATTCATTCTAAAACAGGAAGTGAACATTTCCTTGTGTCTGTGCTTGTTAACACACAAACTTATTGGAAATATTATAGTTTCAAACATTTTCTGAGTTTCTGAGGCGTAGACTTCAGCCAAATGAGCACGTCCCCACGGAGCAAAGGTACTGTTTTATTCAATATAAAGGCAGGTTTCAAAATGGCTGTCGTCAAAAAGAAAAAAAAGGTTGTATCCACCTTATTTTATTCTGAAATGGTTCTATGGTCCATCTTTGTCAGTTACATTTAATCAAATGGTTGTTATGGTAGTACCAGCTGAATATTTAAGGTCATGGTCACTGTTTGTTTGAAAAATGGTGAATGTTACTAAAATAAAATGAGTGAATTTTCATTAGAATTATGAACTTGTTGACCAGTTTTTCATTTTTGTCATGGTGTTCGGTATGGGTCTAAGGTTTGTAAAAATCACTGGATACAAGTTGTCAGCGCCCCCTAGTGGCAGGGATCCATAAAGTCCAAAATGTCCCTGATATTGACCAGATATTTCTCATGAACATGATGTTAAAACAGTAACATGCTGTTGCCATAACAACCATTATATTAAATTAAATGACAAAAGTCACCCAGTTCACAGAATGACCCGGAACTGTCGTCCAGACAGGAGGAAGTGAAAGTACTTACATCTATGAACGACGCATTGATGTAATCTGTGAACTCTTGACCTCTGCGCATGGACATGATGACTCTGTTGAAGTCGTCTGAAATAGAAAAATACGTCAGGAACCATTGATAGAACAACTGCTAAACACAGGCACTTCCAACATTGACCAAACTGGTTAAATATCACAGCGTAGTTTCTTACACGGAATAATTTGCAGCACTCGGTTTTTCTTCATATTAGCCGGAAGGTTCCCCGTTCTCATGTTCTCCTTCATTATTCGCATGTTTGTCAGTTTCTGAGGAATGGGACAGAAAAGTTGGTTAGAAATGCGTGAGAAAAGTGTAGATTTGATTGAATTTTTTTCTCTAATATAAAATTTGAAAATAAATGTAAAAAAAAAAAAAGAAACGCATGAGAAAAGAATATTTTTCCCATTAATAATAGAAATTGACATGATGTTTTTGAATAAATTTCATACAAAACATAAGGCCCGGGGACCAAATCAGGCCCGCCAAAGGGTCCAATCTGGCCCGTTGGATGAATAGCAATGAAGATATTAACGGTGTAAAAATGTATTTAATTCAGGTTCTAAATACAGAATAATTAGATCTACACTGGGTCAGAGCAGTAAAATATTATCAGAAATATCTATAATAATGAAAACTGTTAGCCTAGCCTAGCAGTGCTATCTCTAGTCATTCCATGTATGGGTCTAGTGGTGCTTCATAGTCAGAGGAGGCGGGGCTAAAAGGTTGTCTTTCAAATCCTCTGTATGTAATAGGACGGTACTACAACCAATCAGTGTAATCTTTAGGATGATGTAGTTAGAGCGACTGAAAGTTGATGGAGGAGTCTGGAGAAAGTTAGGAATGACTAAACAAAATGGTGGATTATGGAGCTGAACGACTGTTGTCGCTTCTGTAAAAAGAATTTAAAGATCGTTGACGTTTTCTCCCATTCTTCACTCATCTGTGATAAAAGTAAATCTACACCTGTTGTTGTTCTTCTTCTATGGTTGTTTACACTTGTTTTTCTATCAATCATTACAGCGTCACTTTCTTAGGCCCGCCCTCTGACTCTATACTTCACTGTGATTGGTCGACCAGTTTCTGGGAAATCTAGACAAAAGTTACATTGAGTGAAACTAGACTACTACGATAGAACATTAGATTTACTGATGCTAGAAGGAGCTAGTGTGGCTAGGCTACTACGATAGGACATTAGATTTACTGAAGCTAGGAGGAGCTAGTGTGGCTAGGCTACTACGATAGGACATTAGATTTACTGATGCTAGGAGGAGCTAGCGTGGCTAGGCTACTACGATAGAACATTAGATTTACTGAAGCTAGAAGGAGCTAGTGTGGCTAGGCTACTACGATAGAACATTAGATTTACTGATGCTAGGAGGAGCTAGTGTGGCTAGACTACTACGATAGAACATTAGATTTACTGATGCTAGGAGGAGCTAGTGTGGCTAGGCTACTACGATAGGACATTAGATTTACTGATGCTAGGAGGAGCTAGCGTGGCTAGGCTACTACGATAGAACATTAGATTTACTGATGCTAGGAGGAGCTAGTGTGGCTAGGCTACTACGATAGAACATTAGATTTACTGATGCTAGGAGGAGCTAGTGTGGCTAGACTACTACGATAGAACATTAGATTTACTGATGCTAGGAGGAGCTAGTGTGGCTAGACTACTACGATAGAACATTAGATTTACTGATGCTAGGAGGAGCTAGTGTGGCTAGGCTACTACGATAGAACATTAGATTTACTGATGCTAGGAGGAGCTAGTGTGGCTAGGCTACTACGATAGAACATTAGATTTACTGATGCTAGGAGGAGCTAGCGTGGCTAGGCTACTACGATAGAACATTAGATTTACTGATGCTAGGAGGAGCTAGTGTGGCTAGGCTACTACGATAGAACATTAGATTTACTGATGCTAAGAGGAGCTAGCGTGGCTAGGCTACTACGATAGAACATTAGATTTACTGATGCTAGGAGGAGCTAGTGTGGCTAGGCTACTACGATAGAACATTAGATTTACTGATGCTAGGAGGAGCTAGTGTGGCTAGGCTACTACGATAGAACATTAGATTTACTGATGCTAGGAGGAGCTAGTGTGGCTAGGCTACTACGATAGAACATTAGATTTACTGATGCTAGGAGGAGCTAGTGTGGCTAGGCTACTACGATAGAACATTAGATTTACTGATGCTAGGAGGAGCTAGCGTGGCTAGGCTAGAAAACTGCAGATTTTAATGTAAAAAAAGTAAAATTACATGAAAATCGTTTTATTAACAAACCATCCTTTTACAAAACCTGAATAAATATGAAGCAGCTGAAAAATCTGAAAAGAAATATGTGTCATTTTATAAATATTCTGCCTGTTCCTTAATGTTTAGTATATTTATAATGACTTGTTCTCCACATGTTTTTATTTTACTAGTCGGATCATATTGGGCTGAATGTGGAACTGAACTGAAATGACTGACAAGCTTTACTTTCAGTCATCTGTGTGAACAAGCAGGTGCACAGGTTTTTTATTTATACATTTGTTTGTGTTTCAGGTGTTTCTACAAGCATTAAAAAGTGCTTTCAGAGGTAAAGGTGGAATAGCAACTGTAATCACTAGTCGTACTGTGACTGTTTTTTCATTCTCAGGAGTAAAGTATGATCAGGTTTTACAGTAAATAAAGGCATGTATATGGTCCAGCCAGGGTGTGTACAGGCTTCACTGAAGTTTTATTGGTTCCCCAACTGAACCTGACGCTGCACTTTGTCTCTGATTTTATTGCACAGGTTCAATAACATGCTATGCTATTGAAAGACTTCCAGACTTTTTCAGTGTGTATAGTAAACAATCCGAGCTCACCCCTTTCACCTCTAATAGTGAAACAGATGGGAATGTTCAGTCTGGTAAAGATCAGCAGTCAGTTCTAGAACATGGATAAATAGTTTATCTTAATCAGACTTTGTCGCTTATTTAATGTAGCTAATGTAAATAATCAGTCAGTTCCACATTAACATCTGCACCAGTTGTTCTACTATAGTTAGGCTACATATCAGTGGTCATTGCATTAATCACCGGAGCCCCATGCACACAGTTATGTTGCTGACATAAAAAAAACAAAAAACAAAGGAGACTGTGTGTGTGTGTGAGAATGGATGTTTAGACGTGTAAATCATCACTGAATAATCAACATCAAAACTATATTTTATATATTATTATTAGTTAGAATTATTTTTGTTTGTTTTTATTGAACCATTTGTTTGTTAAAAATCTAATTAATCAGTTCTAGAAAGAAAAGCATTTGTTTACACCGCCATGACTCCCCAGCACTAGAGGAAACACTGGAGTTCTTACTTTAAATTCTTCTTCCAGGCCGACCCGATCACCGTTGGTGAAAGTGTTGTGCAGTTTGTGCAGATGTCCTTCCAGAGACGACACATCCAGCTCCGTATCTCCATAGAGGTAGTATTCAAGAAGGGCCTGGTAGATGAACGAGTACTGCATCTGGGTGACAAAACACCAACACATTAGCCCAGCAGCGCTATCCCTGGTCATTACATATACCTACCATGATACAGAAGTTTGGACAATTCTCTTTTCTTTTGTAATTGCTGTTTGTTTTTTTTAAATGTTAAATGATCTTGCTCCACCTCGCCTTAAGCAGTTTGTGTCGACCCACAAATACCACAAGGCCTACAAGAGCATTATCTATAGGAGACTGTAGAAGTTTGTTTAGGCATTCTACCTTTGGACAAAGTGCATGTAGCCGCCGCTAACACTGACAGGCGCACAGTCAGTGTTCATATACAAGGCACACTGGACTATAAGGTGCATCAAAAAAAGTCAAAATTAGGAGCTAAAAAGTCAACCCTCCCAGTCACTAAGCACAACCAGAATTAAAACTGCACGCATTCTCAAAGGCCTTCACCGTCCCTCGCGACAGCTTATGGCGAGATGACGTTGTTCCTTGAGCGGGAGGTAATATTCTGACAGCATGAATATAAATATGTACCAAACGGTCCAAAGTACAGCCATTTTAGTAAAGGCAAAATTACAATTTCTATTGATAAACAGGTGTAGAATCGAGAGACATACATCTGAGTCAAGTTTCAGCCAAATCGGTGTTCGTATGTCCGAGCTGAAGCAATTTATGTAGTGGTAATTTTCCTGAAAACTTCGCAAACATTGCGACAGCGTAGCACAAAAACGATGCAACTTTTCCAAAAAATTTGGATAACTTTTGATGTCCCACTTGTCTAGATCGTGTTCACCCATTTTGACCTCATTTGGCCCAACGGCCAAGGAGGAGATGGATAAATTCCAATGACAGCAAAAATCCACGACTCAAAGGTTTTAATATTCAAATCCAAGATGGCGGACTTCCTGTTGGATTATGGGCGTGGCCATCATTAGGTTTTTTGTGTGTGTAGTTATTTTCATATCTCTAACTTCACTAGGGCGTGATCTGGCCTAATACAAAGTATTTGAATTTTTCTAGGGGGCTCTGTAGACACATTTCTTTACAGACTTTTAAAAAACTATAAATACTCGCAATTTTTCACACTTCTGAAGTGTGTGCAAAATTTGGTGAGTTGCATGTGTAGGGGGTGAAATTAGAGGTCAAAGGGCTGACTCCCCTTGTGATCACAGCAGACTCAACAGACCTTGCGCTGGACGTGGTCCACGACGAAGGCCTAAGGAGTCCATGATATAATTATAATTATATATGGATACAATAATTATAATCCATATAATAGGGTATAGTCACAGGGTCAGTATAGTTACATGGTCAGTATAGTTACAGGGTCAGTATAGTTACAGGGTCAGTATAGTTACATGGTCAGTATAGTTACAGGGTCAGTATAGTTACAGGGTCAGTATAGTTACATGGTCAGTATAGTCACAGGGTCAGTATAGTTACATGGTCAGTATAGTTACATGGTCAGTATAGTTACATGGTCAGTATAGTCACAGGGTCAGTATAGTTACAGGGTCAGTATAGTTACATGGTCAGTATAGTTACATGGTCAGTATAGTTACAGGGTCAGTATAGTTACATGGTCAGTATAGTTACATGGTCAGTATAGTTACAGGGTCAGTATAGTCACAGGGTCAGTATAGTCACAGGGTCAGTATAGTTACAGGGTCAGTATAGTTACATGGTCAGTATAGTTACATGGTCAGTATAGTTACATGGTCAGTATAGTTACAGGGTCAGTATAGTTACAGGGTCAGTATAGTTACATGGTCAGTATAGTTACATGGTCAGTATAGTTACATTGTCTGACTCACATCTGTCTGAATGAGTTGTGATCGCTGTTCTCGTATCTTGGAGACGAACCCAAACACGTCCACCTTCTGTTCCGTGTGCATCATGTCTATCATGGCGTCAATCACGATGAATGTTCCCGTCCTTCCAACGCCGGCGCTGCGGACACACAGAACACAGACGGGACGACCCCACAATGCTTAGCAGACACTTCTGTAGTGACCAGACAGTACTGGTGAAAACAAAGGTGTGTGTGTGTGTGTATGTGTGTGTATGTG